>VMRN01001146.1:0-10523 GCA_010277015.1 Poeciliopsis turrubarensis | reverse complement strand
TGCTCTGATGAAAACCTGCAGCATGATGGGAAGTTTTCAGGACAGAACAGCTTCAGATGAACCTGAATATTTAGTTTTAATTTGGTTTTAATTTGGTTCACTTTCACTAATCATGGATCTAGAACATCAGAACAATATCACTTTACTACAATTAATTTTTTGGTCTAATGTTACATGAATTATTTCAAGCTGTGTTTCTTATGCTGTACATTTGCTCTCACTGTACTGAATGTTGTTCTGAGTTTGTGTTTAATTTTTATATATTTGTTTTAATTTGCATGTTTTGAATTTCCTGTCACTTTGCTGCTGGTGTCCCTGGGTTTGTCAATAATTTCTATTCTATTCTTGAAAATGTCAATTTTAAAAGTGTTATTTTAAGCAGAAATATCAGGTTTCTGCAAAATATGTTAATTTCTTTGCTCTCAACAAAAAGAGGAAAATGAGGCATCAGAACCAACAATGGATTTGACCTGAAGGTCGTTGTCAAAGCAACCTGGACTTTCTGAATATCTCAGCAAAACCACAGGCTGATCATCTTCTCGGCTCCATGATAATTTAAGTATAATTTCTGTATTGGTCTCCAATTTTCTGAGAAAGCTACTTTTGGGTTTTTATGCTCTCTAGATCATAATAATCAAACTTATTTCAGAAAAAAAAAGGTGTGAAATATTTAATTCTGTTTCATGAATCTATATTAATGTCACTTTTTGAAACAAGAGACAAACATTTTACTTTTTCATGAAATTTTCCTCTTCAAGATGTATCTGTATATGGTGTCACATTTTAGGTTACATTTATAAAATGAATACTTTTTTAAAAATCAGTGATCAAAGTGTAATGTGATATTTTTTTGTCATGACAGCACATTAACAGCTGGTTTTATGTTATTCTGGTTTCCATCTGTTTTTTTTTTTGTTTTTGTTTTTCTAGATAATGGACTCTGTAACTTTTATTAACATGTTTTCAGACTAATTTTTCCAAGTAAAAACAGGATCAACCCTGCAGCATTTCTGCAGTGACTCTTTAAATATCAGAAAATGCCAATTCTGTTAAGTTCACTGTTTATGATTTTTTTGGGGGGGGGGAATCTAAGAAAATGCTTCTAACAGATCATAAATGCCTGAACTCCTCTGCTGTGATGTACAGAGTCTGTATTGTCTACAGCCGTGCATCGGAGCAACAAAATCATCCAGTTAAAAAAATTAATTTTCTGTTTTCCCCAGGTTTAAACACATCCTAGTCGAGAAAATGTTTTTCCAGTTTGATTATATCTAATCAATAATCTTTGAAGAGGTTTTAATAAGAATTTATAGAAGTCAGGGTTTCATGAACTATGACAACTAATTAGTTGTCATAGTTCATGAAACCCTGACTTCATGAACTCTATAACTAATTAGTTGTCATAGTTTGGGAAACATCAGAGTGTTGGACCTGCTGATTTCTGACATTTTTTTTCTGGTTCTTTGCGTTTCCAGAGAAATAAAAATATGTTTTATGGAACAATGATAAAGGAGAGTCATCAAACTGATTTTTGTCTCTTAGACTTTCACTGATTTATCTGATAAAGTCACCCCTATGATTTTAGGAAACACTTTCAGCTCCCAAATGCTTTAGCCATATTGTTTCATATTCAGTGGATTTAATGACTTTCAGTGTCCAATAATTATTCTCTGACAGATTTTTTTTTTTTATCATCTGCTGGTGAGGATTTTATTTGTTTCCTTTCTGATCATATTTAGGTTGTTTATTACTGTTGTTAAGGCCTTGCAATTGTTAAGGATAGTAAATCTCCCCTAGATTCACATGCAAAACCAGCACAAAAAGAGTCAGTGAGGTAATATTTATTTAATACAAAGACATATCTTTGGGATCAGACTTCTTAGAACATCTGACAGCAAAACACCCAAAGTGATCAGAGATTTTACCTCCAATAATTTTTATCGAGCGACTACCAAACCCAAATCATCACACCATAACCTTTCCTCTGGAATCTGTTCAGTTATTCCTTCTTTAGCTGCAGATTCAAGGTCTGTTTTCCTGAGCTGACGCACAAAATAACCCAATACATGGAGAAAAGAATCTTCCATCTGGATTCACAAACATCCAGATGTTTGTGCACACTGAAGCACACTGCACACTGTGCTTCAGCAAATAGTTATATTAATTACTTAATAGGTTAAATGTCAAAATTAAAACCTGAATCTGCCTGCAATTAATAACATTACAGTTTAATTCCAATCTGTCAATTGTGAAATTTATTTCTTGTCTTCTGTTCTTTGTGTGTTCTTGTTAGACTATTTGTCTTTATATGCTTTAAACATAGATCCCTCTGTATTTATTACTCTCCTTCCATCAGTTTTTCTGCTCTCTGCTGTTTTGCATCTCTCTGATTTGACTCACCTGGTTTCCATGTTTCTCAGTATTTAACCTCTGTGGTCTCTCTTGTTCACTTCTGGTTTCTTCTGCTGTGGTTGTTCCAGTTCTACGTCTTGTTCTTGTTATGTCATTGTCATAAATTTGCTTCTGGAGGGGGAAAGTGTGTTTTATGGAACGTCTCCTTCAAACCTCATTTCATTACATATTCATCTGTTCTATTAAAAGACTGGATCCATGATTTATTTCAGTTTGTAACAATGGCCAGATAGACTAAATCTTGTGACCTGCAGCATTGTCAATTAGTTATATATTGAACCAGTTTGTTTGTCTGAATATTTTATGAAATTCCACTCAGACTAAAACTCAGCAGCGAGTTGAAATCATGTCACTGTTCTTAAAGAACAAAGACAAATGTTTTGGTAAATGTTTGTGTTCTTTATCCCACATATGATGAAAAGTATATCTGGATATAAGGAGTTGAAAGAAATTAAATTCAGTTCAAATCAGTCTGTCTGTACAGCACCAACATTGTTACAGTTGATCTATCATTTAATCTGACATCCTTGTCCAGCCTTGGTTTATTTACATTTCACCAGCTTCCCTGATCCAACCCGGAAAAATAAAAACTGGTTTTACTGGCAGATCGTGAATAAACACCAGAGTGAACTTTCAGTTTGCTTTCAGTTTGTCGTCAGAAACTGTTTCAGAGTTATGAAGAAATCATTTGGCAAAGACTTGGTGTTCATGAATATAGGAAGATGGAGCTTTTTGCTGTGTTTCTGATCCTACTTTATGGTAAGATCTTCTTTGTCTCTCTAAGCTGAAGTTTATTCAGCTGATCTCCATTATTCCTCTTCACAGCCAGAAAGGGTTTCCAGGTATATTTAAGTGCACAACAATGTTTTATTTATTGAAAAAAAAAACCTCATTCTTTTCATTCTATTGTAAATGTCAGCCTCAGAATTAGTATTAATAAACTACATCAAATAAATTGTATTATGTCCTTCATATTACAACTCAAGTTTATTTGTCTAGCAACTTTCACCAAAAAGGCATTTCAAAGTGCTTTACATCATAAATGCACAAAAATACAAAGTAATGGCAACAAATGAGTCTTTACATTTTGTCAAGTCCTATCGTCACACATCGGAATAATTATTAATGTTTCAAAAGCAACACTAAACAGCTGGGTTTCTAGTCTAGATTTAAAGGATCTCAGTGTTTGCCATTTCCTGGAAATTTGTTCCAGATCTGTTGTGCATAAAAGCTGAATGCCACTTCTCTGCGTTTGGTTCTGATGCAGAGCAGAACCAGAAGACCTGAGGGGTCTGGAAGGTTGATACCACAGCAGCAGATCTTTAATATATTGTGGTGCTAAACCGTTCAGTGATTTATAAGCCAAAAGTATTTTAAAGTTTAGAACTGGGTGATGTGCTCCATCTTCCGGGATTTTTTGTGTACCCAAATATTAAGTTGCTCAACAGCGCCACCCTGGGAATATTACATTCTCTTAAAGGCACACAGAAACATCTTAGACAGCTTCAAATTTATAAAAGACTACTGAATTCTTTTTTAAAAAGCACCACAAACACAGCTTTAATCGGGGCGTGTGACGTCACCACAGTCCGAACGTTACTGATGAACGTGCAGAAATCCGGGAGACGAAAGAGCAGCAATGGTCCCAATATGGGGGAGACCTATAAAAGTTAAATAATCACTTTTTCAAGCAAAGCTGCAACAAACTGGAGTCTACAATGAGCATTATTTCTTACCTGCCGAGCCACACAAACGCACACACACACTCTCACACACTCTCACAAAATGAGGAAGCGGAGGAGAGCAGCACAGTGGCGTTTCACCTACGATCACACTTAAATTTAGATTTTTGGACAATCAGCTGTAGCGCAGCGAGAGAGAACACCTACTACAGGAAATCAAAGCAGCATGCACTACACTTGGTGGTTTGTTGCCATTTACGGCCAGAACCCAGGAGACGCAAGCCACACAGTGGAAACATCAGGAAGACATGTGTCCCACTGGACCCAGTGGCTTCTTATCGACCACGCCCACTTTATTTAACCGAACCTTCTCTCCTGGAAACTATTGTGAAGAAATGTGTACATTTCAATACCACTACCTTCTGTTTTTTTTTTTTTTTTTTTTTTTTTTTTTTTTTTCCAGTTTGGAACTGGAATAAAACTAATTAAGCATGATGTGCTGTAATTTTGATAGTAACTCTTTTCTGAATTTCAATCACTCTGGAGTTTTTCCCTGTTCCTCTGAACCACTGCAATTATATATAGGAATGTAGAGAACTGGGAGAAAATTATGATTCTTATGTTATTAAACGGTCAAAAGACAAATTTCTTGGACTAAATTGGTATTTATTTCAACACATCGATTTACAACATCTCTTTTCTTTGTTCTTCCAGCTACTCAGGATTCTTTGACTGTAACAGTGGATGTTTATCAGGGGGAATTATCTGTTGTTCTGCCCTGCCAGTACAGTCAGAGGTTAGAAGAGATTGTTACGGTGAAATGGAGCCGATTTGATCTCAATCCCAACATTGTCCATCAACGGGGAGAAGCCGATGACCTGCGTGGACAAAATGAGCTTTTCAAAGGGCGAACATCAATGGGACTTCTTGCTCTAGACTCTGGTGATTTCAGCCTCATTCTGAATGAACCTCAGCTCTCTGACAGTGGGATCTACATCTGCAGCCTGCGTCATGAAACAGAGGAAATACTGCTGACAGATGTTCAGCTGAATGTCACAGGTCAGCAACTTTACACACATGCAGACACTCACACATCATTAAAAAGATCTTAGGTGTGTTGTATTTTGATTTGATTGTAGTTTCATTCTTATTTTGTTTTGGTTTCTTATTTTGGTTTGATCAGTCTTATTCCTGTGTTTTTGTTCACTTCAGTCCTTTTTTGGTGCTTCTAGCTTATTTTATTTTTGTCTTATAGCTAGTTGTTTTTAGTTACTCTATTTTAATCATGTTTAGTTAGCTTTAATGTAAAATGTATTTCCGATTCCCCTTTGCCACTTTCTTTTTCTTTCCTCAGTCCGCCTTCTACTCTCTGCAGTCAGTCACCTTATCACCCCAGGACAGATCTATTGTTTCATCATTCAACCTCCCAGTTCTTAAGCACCTCTTCTTCACTCATTCCTCACTGGTTCCTTCCGTTACATCCCTGTTTTCTCTTTGCTTTTTTGAGCTCTGAATTTAGCTTTTTTTTTCTGTCCTGGCTTCCTCTGAAGTTTGCAAGTTTCATTTTAAATTTTTTATTAAACAATTCTTTATCTATTCCACCGCTCTGAAACTGGGTTATCATCATCATATTAGTCATATCAAAGACGCCAATCATTAAATTCAGGAGTTATCTTCATTCTTCAACTTTAAGCACCCAACTTTTTACTCAAATTGCATTTAATATTGTAGTTCCTATATTTATAAGGAAGCAATTTATTTGAAGCAGAATTTTACAAAACAGGTAAAGTGCTTTAAAAAGTTAAAATTTAAACTTAAAATCACCTCAAGGTAAATGAAATGATAAAAGAAAGTTGAAAATTTTTAAAGTGCTAAACAGCTGATGAACATCTAAAAATGAACATCATACCAAAATTGAGCCATTTTCCATTTGAATAATTATTTCAGACTTCTACTTCTTTGCAATGTGGTTGGTAGTTTGAAACTTAATCATCTTTTCTCCCTCATTTGATGATCTGTTGGCTGCAGCTATAAGACAGCAGGAAGTGGAGATACAGCATTTATTATAGTATTTAATGTGTTTAATAGATGTGTTGTACTTCTGCAGTGTTTCAATTCACAATGTTTCAGAATCAGTCAAAAATGTCGGCCTGGTTTTCCTACAAAATTTGCAGTAAATGGAATGTATTATCCTCTGCTTTGCTGCAGTTCACAGAAATAATTACACATTGACTGATGTTTTCAAACCTTTATGTTCACTGTAAGTTTCAATTTACATCTTTTGATAACACATTCATAATAACAATTAATCAATCAATCAAGTTTATTTGTATAGCACATTTCAGCAACAATGCAGTTCAAAGTGCTTTACATCATGAGAACACAAAAATACAGTCATTGAAACACAGTCAACAGTTGAATCATTACATTTTGTCAAGTGCTATTGTTACACATCAGAATTTGTATTAATGTTTCAGTTATTATGGTTCAAAAGCAACTCTCAACAGCTGGATTTTTGGTCTAGATTTAAAGTATCTCAGATTTTTACGCTGTTTTACAATTTTCTGGAAGGTTTTTCAAGATTGTGGTACAGAGAAGCCCAATTTTTCAGACAAAATTAAAACTGTACACATGTCTAAGATCTGTTTGGTCTTTATGTTTCTCAATAGAAAAGTTCCCAACTTGGGCCACGGTTCTGCTGGTTCTGTTGGTTCTTCTTTCTGTTTCTGGAGGCATTTTATTTCATTTCCGACATCATTTGATGTCAGGTAAGTTCCTTTTACAGCACAATCATTATCAATGTTTTACATGCTGATGTTTTTAGTTTTCCTCAGACAGATTGTGACAAACAAATCATGAGCTGATACAGAAAGATAAAGATGGTTTAAATGATTTGATGGGAATTTTTCTAAAATTATGGGTTGGTTTGAACAATGTGGAGTTATCAGTCTTTCTATGTGTTATGGTGTCAGGCCTGTACTGTCTTTCTCCTCTTGAGGTTTTCTTTTCTTTTTTGTTTCTGCAGTGCTTTTTTCACGATCGCGACAAAAGTTTAATCATTTTCAACTTTCTTTTGTGGGTACGGGCTTGAAATTTCACACTCAATTACACTGTTCGCTCAGCTGGATGAGGGCAAACGACTGTCAGGTCACCACGGAAACTCTATAGGAAATTAATGGAGAGGGAGCAGTGCTGTCTCCTGCCACCGGTCACTGTGTTACCATTACCTCAGTGTCTGTAAGGCTCCTGGTCTCCTACCCAACTTTTTACTCAAAAAAAAGTTGGGTAAAACCCATGAAGAACGAGCAAGGGGAAACGCTGGTTTAAAAACCAAACGTGGCAGCTGCAATCTGGGAGCGCTTTACATTGAAACTGAATGACCATGGTGAACCACTGAACCTGTGGAGTTGCTATGTTGGAAAACAGTAGCAACTAAATAGTACAACCAACATATCTGCATCTAATATGCACTGATGCAGGTTTCCTTACTTGCAGACCATCCTATTGACAATCACTGAGGTGTAGTGGCCTTTCTGATACAGGCAACATGGACAGCAGCCCAGGGTGGCATCTTGTGGGGGACCCTCAAAATAAAAATATCTTTTATCACAATAATTTCTAGGACAATTAATAACCCAGCAAAATTTGAAATGGAAGTCATTGAAACTCTTCTCTGCTTTGGACTCATCAGTCAACTGTTTTTCCAGTCCAGTCAAACAACAGTAATGCAGTTTGTTATCTGTTGTAAAAAGTAGAAACATGTGAATGATAGTGAGTCTTTTCTTCTTTGTATATTTGAGAGGAAGTTTAGATCACATGGATCCACTGACATCATCTGGTTACTAAATCCTGAGTTGTGACTGAAATGTTTTTCTCCTGGAAAATCACTGAGGCTCCATTACTGTGAACATGAACATCATCAGCTCTACTGCTGTCAGTGCAGCTCATCTGTTTGTTTCTCAGTCTACAGGGTGGAGGTGGATTCAGGAGAGGAGTCTGTTCTGCTGCCATTTAAAACTGCAGCCCGTCTGCCTGAAAAAGTCAGAGTGATGTGGAGAAAAAATAATAGGAGCGTGATCTACATGTACTACTGGTATGAACTGTTGGAACAATACAGGCAGTATGAAGACAGAACAGAGATGGTGAAACGAGGTAGAGCTGGAGACTTCAGTTTGACCCTGAAGAATCCAACAAGCAGAGACACAGGAACCTACAGCTGCACCGTCTACAAAGACTCATCAGACAAAATCCTGACCAGGAAACAAGTGCTGCTCAATGTCAAAGGTCAGTACTGTAATTATAGGCCATATTTGATAGATGATATTGTTAATAAAACTTGATTTGTTGATTCTGACCTTGATATGAAGGTTAGAATCAGAATACACCTTATGGAAATATAATCTTTAAAAAAAAGAATAGCAATACTATTGATAATGGAAACAACAGATATTTTCTGGGTTTTATATAACATTATACCAGCATTCATTCTTTTATCCATCTATTGTTCCTACCTGCGTATCCATTCAGGATGACATTGAGGTGTTGATTCCTATAGCCACTGGGTGAGAAGGGTTCAGCATGAACAGGTCACCAGTTCATCACAGAACAGGTGGACCAGAATAATCTGTATAAAATGACGAAATTTTAATGTTTCAGTTTAGCTTTTCATCATAGGGCTAAAATTATAATCTTATACAATTACTTGTGTTTGTTCTTCTATTTCAAAAACTTATTAATTACAATTTATTGTATTTAACTTTCTTTTCTTCTCCATCCAGCTGGACCCGACTCTCTCATCATAGCCATAGACTTTGGTTCAGGATTCAGTGGCTACGCCTTCAATGTTAAACCCAGACAGGAAGGAGGTGAAACCCAGATAAAGAGATGGAATAACGGACTTGGACTAGACACCCCAAAGACTCCAACCTGCATCCTGTTTGATGAACATGAAGAATTTATGAAGTTTGGTTATGAAGCTAAAACAGCTTTTAATAATATGAGAGGAGAAGAAACTGAGAAACATTATTTCTTTGAAGACTTCAAGAGGAATGTCCTTAACATAGTAAGTAAAAGTAAAGAACTACAAATAAATCTTATTTTTATACATCCTATCATGTCTTGTGTGAATATACCTCTTTTCATTTTGAAACTGGGTCACTATTTGAATTATCTGACATATTTTAAACCTGAACTTTGTTCCCTTCACAGTTTCCCTCCTGTAGTCAAATAGATTTAGGTGACCACTGGTCACACAATTGTTTAAGGTGTGCTATAATTAAGTACTGTTGACACTGAGATCCGCTGGTTGTGAGAGCAGAGCGGTTGTCCATGTCGCCCATAACAGAAACCACCAATGTAAACAAACATGAATAAATAAATGATTTATACATGAGCTTAATGCTTATGTTCTGGTCAAAGCATTGAGCTCAACATCTTAGTTGCTGCTGCAGCCCCAGCAGCAGGGGTCAACATCCGCAGGAGAAACAAGATGTGGATGAACTGTTTTAATCTCTGCTTCTTTATTTTTTAGCCATTCTTTTTATCTTCTTGTGTCCTGTCTTGGTAATCAGGCTTGAAGAAGCAGGTTGTCTACATTTACTCAATGAAAAGTATAATTGAGATCTAATTGTGTCATCGATGTTATAAAATCATGATATCATTTGACATCAAAGTAGGCAAGTCACATTAGTGAACTGGGAACAAGTGTTTGTTTGACCTTTCACCTTTTGGGTTATTCTAGGTTTCTACATCTAAATCATTAAAATCTTCTTTTGCTCCATATCAGTGGAGTCCAGACCCTGGAACATCTTAAATATTTCCTGAAAACTCACTTCTTTGCTGTGTTAATTTTACCCAAAATGCATCATGATGAAGTAGAAAGTTTCTTTGTGAATGTTGACTGGAAATTGAACCATAAACTATTGATAACAGATTTAATAAAATAAACACAGAATCCATCTCTGATTAGTTTTTCAAACCAATATTGTTTTTATTTTAAGTTTCTGCTTGGACAAACTTTAAGACTACAGTAATTCACTATCAGAAATCTGATAAACTAACCTGAGTATGAATACAAACTAACATGATGAAACCTGTTTACAGAACGAGTGGAGGGATAAAATCGAGTCAGCCAACAAGAAGTGGATGTTGACCCTAAAGGTTTTTACAGAAGCTCTGAGGTTCCTGAAGGACGATGCTCTGAAAACCATCAGATCTCATCCAGAAGGGGGAGAGTTCACAGCTGATGATTTCATCTGGGTTCTGACTGTTCCTGAACGCTTAAAGGGTTTTCGTAAACATTTCATTAAAGAAGCTGCAACTCTGGTAACATCATGTCTTTAAAGTCTCATCAGCTCTGAAATGTTCAGCAGAATCAGACGTTTGGTTTCTCCTCCAGGCTGGTCTGGTAACAGACGACACTAAAGACAA
>VMRN01001145.1:0-10524 GCA_010277015.1 Poeciliopsis turrubarensis | reverse complement strand
CCACACCCACCCGATGACCACACCCACCCGATGGCCACGCCCACCCGATGACCACACCCACCCGATGGCCACACCCACCTGATGACCACTCCCACCTGATGACCACACCCACCTGATGACCACACCCACCTGATGACCACACCCACCTGATGACCACGCCCTTGTGCATGTAAATGTTGATGAAGTGCGAGCCAGTACACCCATTGGACTCCCAGTAGGTTTTGGGGTTCTTGTCAGTCAGCTTGTTGGCTCTATGGTGGTTGGAGGAAACCTCAACCTTTTCCCAACATTTATCCTCCTTGAGCTCCACACTGGAGCCTGGGAACATCAACGGGGACACCAGTTAGACCAGTTTCAGAAACCCCTCTGTCCATGAACATAAAAGAACATCTGCATTGACCTTGGCACAGGTTCCTCAGGAAGACGTCGAAGAAAGGGATGTTGATCGGCTGGTGGCTGCGGCGGTGCTCTTCAATCTGACCCAGCACCATCTGACACACAACAGGAAACACAGGCAGCACATGACTCACAGCAGCCAATCACTGGAGAACAGGAGGTCCTCAGCTCTTTACTGCTGGAGACGATGCTAAGATGTTCTCCAGAGCGTCTCCAGGTCCAGGGACCCTGCAGGCGCCCACCTGGATGCATCCGGCCAGCACGCTGGTGGTCATCTTCTTGTAGAGGCTGGCGTATTTCTCACAGTCACTGATGAGGTCTCGCAGCTCGGTGACCAGCAGCAGGTTGGTGCTGTGTTTGTCCAGAGCCTTCACCAGAGACTCCTTGGTTCCCAGGCGGCACATAACCACTGCATAGTCCTTGTTAAGTGAAGCCAGTCGGTACAAGAAGCGGATGAAGAGTTGCACAACCTGTGAAGTCACCGTAGCAGGTTAGCAGGTTAACCTCTCACCATGACCTCTGACCTCAGAACCAGGAGCACTGCTAACCTCTCTGTCGTTGACGAATGCCGTCATAGTGGACAGACACGGCTCAATGCTCTCATGCCATGGCAGCATGTCCTCCTCGTAGTTGTCCAGGAACTTGTTGAGGATTCTGCAGGTACATTCAGTCAGACAAGGTCCAGCAGCACCTCTGGGGACGCTGTCAGCAATACCAACAGGACCACCAAAGCAGCAAAAGCTCCAGAGGAACCAGTGGCACCTTACCTGAGGATGGACAGCTGGACCGCCCGGTCAGCTCGGTGCTGCTCCATCAGGCGGACTAGGTCCTGGTAGGTGTCCCGGCTGCGGGTGACCTGCATAAAAAGACAAGATGAGCTGTTGGACGGCGGCAGCACTGGTTCTGTGGGTTTGAACAGATCTTTTCCAGTACCTGTCGGCGCTCGTCCTCTAGCTGGGACGCATCGTCGCACAGCAGCTGCTCCAGGGTCTGGATCACCTCTTTGGTCACCGTCAGCTCCTTCAGGCTAACCACCAACATCTGCAGCTCTGTGTCCTTAAAGTCCAGCTGGTCCTGACTCTCTGAGAAAGACGACCCGGTTTATTCATAGAACAGGACAGTGGTTGCTTGAGCATACCTTAAATACAGAAATAAAGCTGCTTCATGAAATAAACTAGATGAGGCATCTGCCTCACAGACTGAAGTAAACAGGACCTCACAGATTATATACTGGTGGTTTTAATTTCCTCAGGACATTCCTACAATCTATTATCTGACTGGCCTCATCAGGATTTATGAATAGGTATGACTGAGTATCATCCGCTTAACAGTGGAGCTTTATCCCATGAGGTCAAGTGTCAAGAAATAGTCAATTCAAAAATTGGAAGCAGATGTACAGTAAAGAGAGCTGGGCCGGAATCAGAGCCCTGCAGGTCTCCAATAACCTGATGATGTAAGCCAGTCTAGTCCTGCTCCCCGGTCCATTGATCCTGTAGCATGTTGGGTCTTTTCAGGAGCAAAACGACCTCAGCAACAGTCCGAGTCAGAGAAAGGGGCCTTGGTCATGACCAAGACCCGTACCTTTGCTCTCCAGCTTGTGCACCATGGAGATGTGGTTGAGGGCGATGATGGCCAGCATGGTCTCAGCCCTAGACAGTGTCAAACACTTTTTCAGGACGGCGGTGACACCACAAGCCACCAGCTGCTCTGCTAGACCCTTGTGGCTGGCGATGAGCATGATGATGACGAGCAGCCCGTTCCGGACCGACAGCATGCAGCTGCACAGAGGAACGGTTTGAGCAGGGAGTCATGAGAACAGGGAGCTGCGTCTCGGAAGGAGGACTCACCCTTTGGAGTTCAGCATGAGGTCGATGGCAGAAGGGATGGTGCTCAGAAGGCCCTTGGAGCCTTCGGGAGTGGCTGAGCCAATGCTAGCAAAGATCTCCAGCATCATCTGGGTTCCCGATTCTGACAGCGGCAGGCTGCTGCCGACGCTGCGCAGGTCGTGCTTACTGGCGCCGGTGATGACCTTTAACGTCTGAGAAAGAAAACTGGGTCGTCATCATCATTGTCAACGACACAAGAGAAGATGGTGAGTCTTACCGCCAGCGCTAGCTGGAGCACGTGGACCACCGTAGAAAACTCCTGCATGCAGGACAGGACCGCTTTGACCCCGCCCTCCGTAGCAAAGCACACCCTCCACTCGTACTTCAGCATGAGGAGGTGGGTCAATCTGAGCGTGCTCACAACCACGTCCCTGGAGGAGGAACCCAGCAGCTCCACCAGCAGCTTCAGCACTTTGTCACTGTCGGAAACACACCGGCTCAGGCTATTTCTTGGACAGTCATTGGTCCAGTCCATGTCCTGGACAGGGGCTACTCTGAGGTGTCTCACCGTATGGTCTGGGCTGAATCGCTCCTCATGGAGTTCTTGTCCTGTGCGCTCTTCTCCTCCAGCAGCCGAGTGATGAAGAGGACAGCGGCCAGCTGCTGGGCGGGTTCTGAGGCCGAGCCTCCCTTCTTCAGGATGTCCACCACCTCCCCCAGCTTCTCCAGCAGGCTCTTCTTCCCCTGAACCCGCGGGTTGTTGAACACTGCAGGAAGACAGCATGGCACCTCATCACCAACATGGAGACAGACGCTCCTCATTATCATGATGAAGATGTCCCCACCTTTCATCTTGTCCTCCAGGTCGTCTGGATACTTGCTGTCGTCCTCAGACGGAAGCTCGCTCTCCGTCTCCGAGCAGCCAGAGTCCAGAGGAGCTTCCTTCTTGGCCTTCTTGGAGACTGAGCCTTTAGTTGAAGAAGAGGAGCCCGACGATGAGGAGGTGAAGCTCTGTGTTCCTCCTCCCAAAGCGGGTGGAGCCAGGGAGCTTTCTGCTGCAGAGACAAGTAGAGGGAAGCAGAGTGAGCAGGGTGACAGGGACAGGAAGGAGGTCCCTGAACCTAACTCTCACCCAGCAGCTCTTCGTCCTCCAGGCTTCCTCCTCCTCGCTGCAGGTAGTGCTTGTAGAAGGCGTGGGAGCAGAGCAGGTCGCCGAGGCACCAGGAGGGCAGCACCTGCTTCAGGTAGTGCAGCAGCTTCTTGGACACGTCTCCGGGGACGGACAGGCCGATGAGAGACGCATCGTCTGGCTGCACCTCCTGGACAGAGGACACAGATGGGTCTGCCGGCTCTAACCCGGAGACAGGGGACACGGCGAGGGGCCCCACCTGGTCCTCCAAGCTCTGCTGCAGCAAGCGGTGCACCTCCTGCTGCTGCTTGGGCTCCAGCTTCTTGATGAAGAACAGCACCTCCCACCACTCTGCTCGGCTGAGCAGCAGCGGCTCCGCCTGCAGCGCCTCCGTCAGGTAGGGCAGCGAGTACAGGCCGCCCGGTGGCTTGGAGAAGAACGTCTGGCTGACTGGGGGCAGAGAAGGTGGAGAGGTGAGGAGGAGGTGAGGAGGAGAAGAGGAGGAGGCGTAGTGGGCAGGAAGTCCACCTTACCTGCGGTGAGTTTGAGCGTTTCGGTCAGGGTGGAGGCCTTCTCCTGCGTCTCTCTGTCAGACTGGCTGCTGCTTCCGCTGCCCAGTATCTCCACCATGTGCCAGTGGACCCAGTAGGTTCTGGACAGGGAGTTCCAGTAGACCTGCAGACAGCACAGCGTGATCCAGAAGTGGCTCCATGCTCACAGTCGCAGCAGGACCCGGTGCTCACCTGAACAGGCGGCGAGCCGTCGTTGCTGTAGCGGAACTCGCCCTCGTCGCCGGCGCTCACCTCCTCGTAGTCCTCCAGCATGCGCACCGCCATGCCGCTCTTCAAGCTGTCCTGGACGTACTCCACATATGCCGAGCGGCTACTGAAGTCCGACCGCGCCTTGAAACCGTTCCCCCCCCTCTTCTTGGTTGGCGTGGCTGCTGGCGCCGAGACCGGGGAGCTGGCGGCCGGCGACACAGATGAGGTGCAAAACCGGGGCTGGAAGATGGAGCGGAGGATGGGGCGGGGAACCTCCTCCGCCCGCTCTTCGCTGCAGGCCACGCCCCCTCCTGACTGCCGTCCAGAGCCGTCGGGCGGCTTCCGGTTCCGGTCCCAGCCCATAACCCGGACCAGCTCTGAGATCAGGTTGGCCATAGCCATGGTGAAGTCAAACTCCTTCTGAAGGCGGAGGAGCTCTGTCTGGTGGGCGGAGCCTGAAGTGCTGGGGGCGGGGCTACCGTCCAGTCTCTCTGAGCCTGCCTCCGCCCCCGCAGTGTTCAGCTTGTCCATCAGAGACGTGACGCACAGGTATCGCTTCACCAGGGAGAAGAGCAACTTCCCAGGTATCTGAACAGACAGAACCGGATTAGAATCAGATCAGAACCATCTGATTTTGCTCTGGTCCTGACCCAAACTAACAGAATCGTGTTGCTACAGCATCCCACAGATAGCAGCTTTTCCTGATTCTAAAAGAAAGTGAAACCCCCAGTGTGAGGTGGAAATACCTGGGGCAGGTGGATGCCCTCGAAGGAGATGCCGTGCTCCTCGGAGGACGTGGTCTCAGCGAACAGCTCCAGCAGGGTGAAGCGGTTGTCGAAGTCCATGTGCTGCTCGATGCCGTCCTGCTGGCTGAGGGACAGCAGGACGTAAGCCCGGCTCCCTGCAGGGAGACATGGGCACCGGGTCAGAACCGGGTCTGCTGAGGTCCGCCCACCCCACAGCAACAGAACCGGGTTAATACGGGTCAACCCGCCCCACAGCTACAGAATACGGGTCAGCCAGGTTACCCAGAATGCAGCTGACCTGCGTCGTGTGAGGCCAGCGCCCGGAGCATCTTGCCGGCACTGCGCCTCGTCTGCGTCTCCTTGTTGCACAGCAGTTCCATCAGCAGGTTGAGGGCGCCGGTCTCCTTGAAGACGCCGACCAGCGAGCCGATGCTGGCGTAGGCGCTCAGCACGTGGATGGTGTGCATGATGTTGATGGAGAAGTCGCTCTTCTTGGCCATCTGCTTCCGTGCGCGGCACACCAGGTTCTTCACGTCCTCCTTCATATCGGACAGTTCCACCTCGTCGAATGTCACGTCTGCTGGGAACTCTTCGCCGCCCTCAGGGTCTCCGTCCGCCGCCTTGTCGCCCCGCTGCTTCTCCTGTGGCTGTAGGGGGCGCTGCGCTTCTGCCTTCCTCTTGCCCAGAAGTGTGGGGCAATTGGCGTACACGTCCTCCATCGTCATCCACATCAGGATGTTCTCCGGCTTAGCTTCTCCGGACGTGGAGCCGCCGGACCCGCCCACGCCGGTCCCTCCGCCGCTCGGCCCCCCCGTCTCGCCGGCTCCGCCCCCGCAGCTGGACCCGTCCTCCATGATGACAAGGCACCAGCGAATCAGGTACTCCGTCTGGCCGTCGTGGGTCCGGCGCTGGCGGATCAACTCCTCCGGGTACGCCTGCATGCTGGGCCCCAGCTGGACCAGCAGGTTCCCGTTGCGGCGCTCGCCCACCATGGTTGCTATGGAAACAGAGACACATCAGACCACGTGACAGAAAACGGGTCAAGGAACTGAACCTGGTTCTGTTTTATCCTCAGACTCTAGAGGAGTTTGACTCAGACCAGAACCTCCAGACCAGAACCTCCAGACCAGAACCTCCAGACCAGAACCCCTCCCATCAGAACCTCCATCCTTCTTGGTGTCCCCTGGACGGGTTCTTCAGCTGCATGCTCCCTGCTCCAGCAGGAAAGTCCAGTCCACCCTGGATTCATCAGAACCAGGCCCACTCAGGTCCTGAGGTTCCTTCAATCAACGGGCCAATCAGGGAGCAGCTTCACAGGTCAGCAGGTCACGGTTTCTACCTCACGTGATCAAAAGTTAACTGTTTAACTAATGATGTAACTAGTTAGTAGCTTAACTTACTTGACCGCTAACAAGCTAACTAGCTAGCTGACCAACTAAATGTGTTTCTGTCCCTCTGTGCCGTTGACGCAACGTGCTGACGTCACACCGAAGTCCGCTCCGGATTCAGAGGTGTGAGAGTGGACCCGCCAGGAGCCAGAACCTGCTGCAGTCAGGGATCACGCAAGACTCTGGTCTGCTGGTCCACAATGTTCGGGAGAATTCGGCTCCGTTAAACCCCAGAACCTGCTAACGGCTGAGCAGAACCGGGTCCAACAGCTGCTAGAGCTTCACGGTTCCGGTCACAGACAGCAAATGAAGCAGACCCGAAGTTAAACCGAAGCGGTTTGGAGCGGTTCTGGTTCTAAACAAACCGTGGAGAAAAACACTGTCGGCCGCTCCGGACCGGAGTCCGGCGGGCCTGCCCCCCTCCTCGGTGAGTCCGGTTTACCTGGCGAGTCCCGCACCTGCAACTGCGCGCGCACTTTCCTCTTTCGCCCTAACGCTCTCTTTTCCAGCCTGGTTCTGTAGGTTCTGTCCCGGTTCTGCCGCAGGTTTGATGCGCACTGTCACACCACGGAGCGCGTCTTCCGCCTCTGCGAATCTTCCGGTAAGCTGTTAGCGCAGTAGCGCCCCCTCTGCTCGGAGGAGTTCAGTCATGACGTCACGTTTTATCGGTTTGGCGCTGGATCCTGGATTCTCCGGAGATCAATGCATAACTGATGTCCTCATGAAATACCATCAAATTAAAATGTTAATCTGGACATCATGTTGTCAGTCACAGTTTTAGTTATGTATTTATTTTATAAGAATCTTTTGTGTTGTACAGTTATTTCATATATTAATGTTTTCTAACTCTTTTTATTTCATGTTCTTTTTCCAAACGAGAGGGCGGAGAAGGCCATATTCAGGGTTTTCAGAACCAGAACCAAACACAGAGACAACAGCTCCTGTTCATGTGAAGCTTCTGTTGTCCTCATCAATCAATCAATCAGAGGCTCTGATGGATCTGAAGCAGAGTTCTGGTCAGCAGGGGGCGCAAATACAATTTCCAATGTATTGATAAGAAATTTACTCAAACAAAAGTCAATAACAAACTAATGAATTAGGTTAAGAAGAATAACAACCCAGGTTGTTACAACCAGGGTTGTTCAAGAGATACAAACAATAATTCACATAGTCATTTTTACGCTGCCATGTATGTTAATCTGAGAGACTTTATGTTGGTAGAGTCGAATATATAGAAAAAATAAGATGAAACTATTTAGTCTATCAACGTGGAAATTTTCCTTCGACTCTAAAACAATAAATCATTTTCATAGAATCACATATCAGCAATGTGTGAATAGAGCAAAACACTCAGCAAGCTGCAGGGAAATGTTATCATTTAGTTGGTAAAGAATAATTATTGCCCTGTCAGTAAATGATTTCTAATAGATTGTTATTACCAGAGGAAAACAGAAACGACTTCATGAGCTCAGAGGGTCGAACTGATGAATAAAGAGGAAGGATGCTCTGCTAAAATATTCCTGCATCTTCCATCATCTTTCAGCAAACAGTTGAGATGAAGTTGGTTCTGGTTTCACCACCATTTACCTGCTGTTTTACCTGCCAGTGAAAGTTTCATTAAAAGTTTGTCTGTTAATCTGCAGCTCATGAGACCGAACCAGCCGAGGAGATGAAAAGTTCAAACTCTAGTAAAAATGTTGTTTTAACATTTTAGCTCAACAAGCTCTAGTTGGGTAACAAGATCACTAGATCCTCTTAAAGATGGAGTCTCTGAGAAAGTCCTTAAAGATACAGGAAGTGTTAACAGCAAAGTTGAGCTGACTGTCCAGGAACGACACCAGGAATTTAAAATTTGCCAGTTTCAACAGGTTGGCCATCGAGAGAAACTGGAATCACTTTCAGCTTTTGTTTATCTCATTTCATTATTTCTACTTCCTTAAGAAAATGAAAAAATATGTTTTTTGTGAGGTAATTAATATTTGACAGGTCCAGCAATGCCAGAATTAATAATAAATAATAAAGAGTTTGTGCTATTCTGATTTAGTAATGTAATTATAATAGTTGTGTTGCCTCCCCACGCCACTAGAGGCAGCATCAGGCCCAAAATATGCCACTAAGGAGCAGATTTAGAAGTTGACAGGAAGCTACAGAATCTGCTGTGATCTGCTCTGAAATAAATAAAAGAGAAAAGTTCAAATACCTGCTGAGAGTGAAAATCTTCCTAAAGGTGAAAATATGTCACAGATTTGAAAGGAAAATAAAAACGGGAGGATAATATAGGAAATAGCGCCCCCTTCACTTTAATGGACCCGTTTCCATATAACAGGGGTCCCCAAAGTGGGTCCGGAGGGCCGGCATCCTGCATGCTTTAGTTCTCTCCTTGGTGGCAGTGACAACCTTTTCAGCAGCTCAATGTTCTTCTTCGGCCTCTAACGAGACTAAAACATGCAGAACGCGGCCCTCAGGGACCCACTTTGGGGACCCCTGCTATATAAGGTGTGAGGCTGACGGCGATCCGTCCCGCCCCTTCCTGTTTGCTGCAGCGCGGTGGACTTGCCTCCTCCAGCCTCCTGGACACCTGGGCGCTCTGCTGCCCGCCCGCCGAGCTCTTCTCTCGGCTCTCAGAGGTCCGGAGCTCCGCGGCTCCTCAGCGGGGCTCTGCCAGCTCCTGCCCGGCTCAGAGCGCTCTGAGGTCGGGCAGAGGACGGACAGCAGCCCCTCAGATGAAGACACTCACACCTCACCTTGCGAGGCGAGTATGCGCGCTCGCGTGATCACAGGGATGACGTCAGAGCCAGTGTGTGGGTATTTAATTATTATCATGAACTTCACGCATTTCTGCCTGTAAACAGCCTTGCGCGTGCGTGTTGGTGGAGATTGTTCTGCTGCATGAAAAGGTTCCGAACCGGGAGTCTGATCCAGAACTCAGGACGCCGAACCCGGAGCTGCTTTCTATGGAAACCATGGCAACCAAGCAGGAGTCAGAACATGAGGATGAGCATCAAACACAGTTGCAGTACAAAACTGATCACTGGAGAAAGTTTAAAACATGTTTTTATTTACGTCACTCTGCTAATAACAAGACACGTCTCCATGACAACTTCTCCTCCTCTTTGCATTTTAAGCTGCCTTCATTAATACTGAAAGCTAACCCTAACAATCCCTTCAAAATAAAATCGTATACCCTCAAAACAGAAGTTAATCATTAACCACCAAAAAGGGAAACAAACAAATAAAGAACTTGATTTAGAACATTTTAAAGTGATGTATCAAGTCCAGAGGACTCCAAAGCTTCATTCAACAGGAAGGTATTCACTACCTTCCAGGTTCAGAAGGTAACATTGATTAAAATATGGATGAAAATATTCTGCTATGAGAGCAGAATGATCCAGTCCAGGTTTGAAGCATCTAGTTGTTGTAGTTTTTTTAACTAGAGTCGATTAAAGATGGAGTAGGTAGTGAATAATTAGGTGGAATCGCCCTTTAGCCATTTCCCGAATCAGAACCTGGAATTGGCATCTAGCTGCTAATAGCATGTAGCTACAGGTAGGATGTAGCTACAGGTAGGATGTAGCTACCACATGCTGATGGCATCAATTCTGTCTGCTTTAGAGGTTGCAGGTGCTACTATATACAGGATAGTAGCCCTGGCTGCCCTGGGGTACTGAGGCCAGGCTGCCTGCACAGCGCCCTCTGCTGGGCCCCACACCACCTGTTGGGCCCCAACCACCAGCAGCAGGTGCCCATCACAGGGGGAACTGGTTGCTGATGGTTGCTCTCTGGGCCTCTTCAGGTCCAGCAGCCCATAGTGACTGCTTCCTGTTCCTATTCCAGGTCACAGTCTGACCTCTGACCCCTCTGAGGAGCAGCAGGAGCACCATGCAGGGCGGAGCAGCGGAGGCGGGGCCGTCCCCCCTGAAAGAACACGGCGGCCTCATCGACACCCACAGGCCAGGGGCGGAGCCTCCCCAGCAGCTGGACCCCCGGGCCCTGCCCCCCCCCCGGGCCCCCGGCCTCCTGCTGCGGCTGTGGGCGGAGCCTGTGGGCGGAGCCTGCTGCGAGACGACCTTCATCGAAACCTCCGCTCCCACCTGTTGCTCAGCTGCATCTTCGCTGCGACTCTCTGACGGCAAGTTACTGGAGCTCAGTGGAGATGAGGCCAAGATTCCCCCGATGACCTTTGACCCAGTCAGGAACGAGGAGCTGGAGGTCAGCAACCATCCATCCATTGAGTCTGATGTAACTGAAGGTTACATCAGACTCAATGGCTTACTGTAC
>VMRN01001144.1:0-10531 GCA_010277015.1 Poeciliopsis turrubarensis | reverse complement strand
TGTGGTATAAATCAATTTGACATGAGAAACTGGTTGTGAATGGCTGCCTGGCCACTTTCAACATGTGAAAAGGTTGATCGTACGTAAACAAGCTGTTTTCTCAGCACTGAAACATGCTTTTAAACACACTACACATATTACCACTATTTGACATCTGACTCAAACTGCCACTATTAAGTGTAGTGTAATTAGTCAGGATGTTTAAGAGCGGCACAGAAATCCCTGGGATTCAAACTATTGCTAAACTGGAAGATGCAGCGTCAGTGTTCAAGGTAAGTTGGGTTAAACAACAACCCTGAACAAGAGGGTGACACTTTTAAGGTCTACTGAAATCTGTGGCCATCCACATGGGTACAACAAATGCCTTCTGAGAAAAGCTTTATTCTAAGACGACAAGAAAAATGCTCCTTAATTTGGCCCCGGTCATAAGAAGTATGTGATAAGTAATAAAAAGGTTGCAAGCACAAAAAAAACGAAACACTGTCAAGCATGGTGGAGGTGGCGTCATGCTAAGGAGTTACTCTGCTGCCATTTGTACAGGTGCATTGCACAAAATGAATGCAGAACTGAAATGACCTCAAACCAACAGGTAGATTGTCAAAATATGGACAAAACATTGGTCACACTTTATTTGAAGGGGTATGCATAAGACTGACATGACATAAACATGACGTAACACCTGCCATGAGCATGAAGGAGTCTTTATGAATGACTTCTGTTGTCACGAAGTGTCCTTCGCTAAATAATGACACTTTTAATGCAAAGTTGCATTAAAAGTCCAAACTTGACAATTGTCAAGTTTGCATTAAAAGTGAACATTTGTGGAGGATGATGTATAGCATCTGTGTGCCAACCGACCAATTCTAATGATTTCTACCACTTTTGAAAAAGAGGGCGGCCAAATGCACAGCTAGCATTGTAGTAGCTTGTTGAGGTCAATTAAAGGTGTGCCAGCTCTCCATGACAGAAGTTTGACCCAACATCAGTGGTGATGTATGCATATATTTGAGCCACCTGAGCACTTTTTTCACCCTGTAATTGGACAATTGGCAAAAAAATATATACAATTTTGTTTTTCCAATAGGACATACTGCGTATTGGCAAAGACCAAAACAGCAGCAGCAGAGAATATGTAATGATGAGAAAGAGAAAAGAAAAAAAAGTCTATTGATTTCTGTTTCCCTAAGTTTTACAAGGCAATAAACTCCAAAACTGAACCCAGGAGAAAATGCAAAAGAGAGGGAAAAACAGAAGTTGTGCCAACATTGCTCTCCTAAAGCTGTCTGTATTATCTAACATAATGCAAGGCAACATACCTTTTGATTTCTAATCTGTTGTCTGTCAGCCTCTGGGGCCCACAGATAAGCAGCTAATTAGATGTGCTATCAATAGGCACTGGGTGGGGGCTTTTCCATCTGATGCAGCTACTGCTGCATAGTCAACAGTAAAACAGGAATCACCTGGATTTCATTGACTCTGGATTTTATCATTTGTTCATTGATTGAGTAGTAAATTTTGTAATTCTAGTTATTTTCACATTATGGTCCTTAGTTTCTGTGGTATGATATATTCTTTTATGTCCAGTCTGGTATTGTTTTTCTTAGCGTTCTTTCGCATCTGCTACTACCATTGTGTCAAGCTTAATTTTTATTTTTTTTATTTTTTTATTTTTAATCTGCCTACCTCTGAGCTACAGTTAGCTCAGAGGTAGGCACTCTGTAACTCACTGAGTCTTTTCAGAATTTTTTCTTGCAGTGTCTTGACAGATGACACATTATTCTGGCCATACTGTAAGTACTAAAGACTCTAGAGTGGCTCTTCTTCTTCTGCCAAAATAAATGATCCCACTTTGGTCTAATGTGATCAAATTAAGGAAAGACAGATGGGAGACTCACTGTAGAGTTAAGGTGAACTTAGCTTGAGCTCTCTAGTGGATCGTTGATGTTTGTACATTAGATAAGTGGACTTTCCATTCCCGTTGGCTTGCAGGGGACAGTTTGAAGTCTCTGAATGTCTGTAAGACCCCAAAGAGGGATCATTATCAGATGTAATGCTTCAATTGAAGGAAGGTACTGCTTAGGGTGCATTGGTTTAAAGCCAATTATAATTGACTATGCTGTCATATTGGGCCTCATTATTCTCCAGGTATGACATCACTGCAGCCCTCAGACTCCGTCGCCTGAGCTACCAAGACCATAAATGAAGCTAAACTGCGTCATCCGTGATCCTGACTTAGTTTAATAGTCATCTTGTACGTGTTTTCCGCCTGTAGCAGATGACTCAGTCAGTTGGTGGATTCCTCTCTGGAGAGCAGCGGATATTTTCCTGTTTTTCCTTTTTTTTTTTTTTTTTTTTCAGAAATATGACAGTGTTTTTTTTTTATGATGCTTTCAGACATGTCTGTTTTGGAAAAAGTTAATGAAACCTTGTAAATACACACCACGGCAGCGTGGTGCTTGATTCTTAGGATTTTTTTAAGCCACTTAAAAACCTGGTGAGACATATTTTCAGGTACCACAAAACTGATTTAACTACTACAACATTCACAGTGCCTTTCAAAACCGATGAAAGGCAGGGAACAGATGGATTGATCGATAGACGGATGGATCATTATGGACACAACACAAAGAGCTTAAAGGGGGATGGGACGTCATGTCTTTTCTGCTGACATTTGTCGAAAACAAAGAGTTCTGCTGGGATGCATTCATGTTATCGATAAATAATAAATGGTCTTAGGAGTAGCAATTTACTTAAGAGATGTATGAAGAAAATGTGAAATGAAGGCTGTAAAAAGGCAACATTTGGAGAAATAATCTGAAACTGGAGGAGCAAACTGAAGCCCATCCGTGTTGTTGACTATTTACTCCGGTATTGCACCCTATGTATTGTTCGGCTATCAATGCCCATGTTTTCCTTCTCAGAACCAGTTTCTCTTTGCACAATCTTATCAATGTATGAAATTGTGGCAAAGTCAAAAAGAAAGTTGGACAACCTAAATCAAAACAAACAAAAAAATCATGTGGTTGTTTGCATTCAAAGCTTAGGCATATCCTTTTTTTTTTTTTTTTTTTTTGCTTTTTTTTGTTCTTGTTACATCTCACAAGTGTCAGGTGAGCCTAAGAGCAAAAAGTGCTCAAGATTCAACTGTTTTGACTATTACGCCAACAGAACATTAATTCACCATCTACCAACAATGTTTCTGGAATAGCTTAATGAAAACTGAGTAACATTCATGTCAAATGATTGGTTTCACTTTAATGTCACTTTTTCCAGAACTACACTAGTATCTTTATGCACTGGTGTAAAACTTTATGTATAATTGAAGTCCCTTTAAAGCTCCACTGTAGCAGAAAAACCCAATTATTCATCAGCAGGACTCGTAATTGGCAAACCCAAGGTCCCTGCAGGTTCGCGTCAGCAGTTTCTTCCGACTCGTTTTCTGATGTTAAACTGATGCCAGAATTTTTATTCATGTCAATACAGCATATCCACTTTATGTGATTCAATATTCTGGGTGCTGCAACAGATTTTTCAAATTGCGGTGAACGTTAAGGTTTCATTGCTCAAAAACGCTGTCTTTTCCTCGATAGATGAGAAAACAATAACCTTTAAACACATAAACACCTTCTTAGTTCTGCAAGAGTAAAGGCTATGTACAGTTAAAGATTAGTTACTACAAGACTTGCACTGCTCTGTGTAACATTATGAAATATATTCTCATTCTTTCAAATTAGATCATAATGCATCTTTGAGGCTCAAATTTGTTTACCAAACAAAAAGCAATGAGTCTTGCAATATGTCTACAAGTCATTAAAAGACTATGTTATGTTGTGAAATACTTTAGCTCTTTTGGTGACAAAGCATGTGTTCCGGAAGTAGACATTTTATGGTACATTAATAAGACATGATAAACCAATATTAAATTGTTCACAAGATACAAAAGAACTGAATTATAGGCACTAGGTCACAAATGGGCTACACATCCTGATCAGCCGTGAGGCAATGATTAATGACAGCTAAAATGGGAAACTCATTTTACTTTTAATGAACGCCTACATCCTGTCATCTGGATGTTTAAGCTGACAACATCAGCTTAAACATTCAGCTGATGTTGGAGGTGAAACTTGAAAACTGTCTCAGTAATTTCTATAGACCAATGATGACGCCCATCCAGGATACACCACTTCCTACCGTAGAATGTCAGAGGAGGAATATTTATTATTCAAAAAAATGACGATTAGCAATTTATCTGTCCTCAATAATTTTACTGTATTGCACTTGTGGTTAGATAGGCATATGCATCAATTCAAAATGCAATTAACTGCCACAAAAGAAGAATGTTAGGACTGAAAATTGGCACAGAATCACAAGAAATAAAGTGAAATATTCTCTTTTCTTTTTCTTTTTAAATACTTTACATGCTGGAGAAGTATGGAAAGGTTTATGAGAAAAACGTCAGATTTAGACGTAAATCACAATCTGTCATAAAACTTGTGGGGGCATGCAGAGCATAGCCACTGTAAATGTCATGGGAATGTGGCCTTTAGAGCTAACTTCACAGATTCAGCCTCTGATGTCTAATGCTTACACATCAGTCACTCAGAGAGAGGGACGGAGGCGACGGGGTAGAAAGCGCCAAAAAACAACGAGGAAACCACCCACTTCCTATGAGATGGCAAAGCTCCATCCATTAGAAAAATGGTGAGATGCCAACATGGTAACGCGCTACGCCTCAGTGCTAAGCAAGACTGTAAAGTAATGCACCACATAAAGCCCTCCACTGCAAAAAGAACGCATCACTCAGCATTTTTGAATTATTTACAGCCCTCAACCACATGGCCCTTCGCTCTGAGTAAGTTCCCTCGTTAAAGCATTAGTACAAGCCTTCTGCACCGAAAAGCAGGTTCGAGTTAAAAGAGGTGTGTGTGTGTGTGTGTGTGTGTGTGTGTGTAGGTGTGTGGAGTGAATCACAGAGCGCGGCAGACTGAGAAACTCCGTTTTGGGTAGCAGTATGTTTGGTAGTCTGTTTGATCTTTGCGCTGACAAATTATCAATGTTTTGTGCGCACAATGCCGTTGACGGGAACCATCTGCGGGACCATCTGTGAGGACTCTTCACCTTGACAATGTGAGAGAGCTGTAGCGCTTAAATACACACAGATACATCCGCTAGGCAGGCACGGCTCCAGGGACCTGCCTCGCTGGAGAACAAACAGGAAAGACCGTCCAGTGTCCGACAAGCCACCGTGCTGCTACCCGGCCACAAATGTTGGCTCTGCTCAACAGACCCACAACGGCCAGGTGCCGTGTTTTCCTTTCCTGAAGCAATTCAATGCCCAGTGAGTCCATGTCAAACCCTGTACTCTGCAATCAAAGGGATTTGCTTTGAATTTTTCAGATGAAATGTCCCCTGATCCTAATTTTGTTTGACTATTTTTATGTCATTCACAAAGTACTTGTGTCGCAGCCTTTCTTTGGAACTCGAGCATATCTGGAAAAAAAAAAAAAAAAAGCAATAGGACATGGAGCAGTGAATTAACTGCACTCCAGTAAGAGCCTGCAGCCAGTCTCATCTTGCAAGGCTGATGGTGATTCACTCTTGTATGCCCCGAGGGGTAAGAGGTGGGACTCTGAGAGCTGCTTTGCTGATGCATTGGTCAGTCAAGCTCCTTTAATTCCCTCCCATGATCCCTTCCCATCTCTGGGAAACAAGCACCAGACAGAAGCTTTAAATCAGAAAGGCTACTTGTAAAGACACTCAGCGGCTGTCCCCAGTAAACTGCAACATGCTGAGTGGAGATATTCCACATAGTTTGGGAATTCTCTACTGGCGCATTTTTACCTGCGGGTTATCCGACACTCCATCCAAGCCTGCAGATGAACTACCAGGTACAAATCCCCAGAGGCATTTTTAACACATCCCAGTTGGCAACTGTTCTGGTACAGAGAGAGCAGGATGCTTTTTAAAAGCTTTGGTACAGCTTTTTAAAAGGGTGAGGCACATTGCTAAATCGGAAATTTGGGTTTTGGTTGATGTTTATCTTCATTGTAGATGCTTGACCAATGCTTCTTGGTCATAAATCTTCTAAGTTTGAAAGCCATTTTTATTTCTTGGGGCTTGTCATAACTCCATGAGCAGGTGCACCAAATAAGGAACCTCAATAAAGTTATTTCAGGTTTGGTTCCGAACCCTGGACCATTTAATGAATGTCTCGCCCTTTTGTCTCTGGACTTCTTCTTCTCCGGCTATTAACAGATAAATGTCAATTGTGTCATAAGATATATAAAAAAAACCTGTTTATTTCCTCTTAAATGAGGCCACATTTATAGGGAAAATGCATCTGTGGTTTGAGCAACAGCATTGAGCATGTGGGTTGCACCCATGAAAAACAGCCCAAATCCTTTGCCAAGCAGCTTTTTGTGGAGGCAGCATCTCCCTCACAGGAAAAACAAGCTATATGTCACCATCGGAAGCAATGTCAAGGCAGACAGATTTTAAGCAAACAGTCCCACATCTCCACGCTGCGAGGGCTTTGAACTCTCTAAGACGTCGATGCCCAACGAGCAGAGTTTATCAGAGTCTACCACTGAAATTTGAGAGCAGAGACGCATATCTGACTTCAACTCCATTGTACAACACAACCACACTGGCTGTCTGGACACATGGGATATCACCCCACAGCAGGGTGTGACCTACCGGATGAAGAGAAGGTGTCAAATTGCTGGTCCTCTCACTGAAGCTCCAGTTTGCCAGATTGCCAGCGTGTTTTGTTTCTCCAAACATCAATCACTTATTTGTTTCATCCAATAAGTGAAACAAAATTTTTAAAAAAGAGTTGATCGGAGAACAAGTTGTTTGGCACAGGCAGAGAGGATTCGGGAGTTTTTTGTAGGGGAAGCCCTCAGCTCACACAGATGGGAATGCGATTGTCCCCGTCAACTCTGAGCAACTTCCCTGTCTCTGATGAAGAAAAGCATCCCCACAGCATAATGCTGCCTCTGCCATGTTTCTACATAGAGATGGTGCAATCAGAGTGATGTGCAGTGCAATATTCGTATGTATTTTCTGATGCATGCAAGTGGTAAAAATTGAAAAAGTATTGTGGTCCAAAGACTGTAGAATGCATTGCAAAGGCTATGTTTGGCACAGCTTTTGATTTAAAAAAGATGAGGACGACTGGCTTTGTTCTTCATGTAATACTCCAGGGCTTTAAAAATAATAGAGAAATGTTAGAGGATCTTGCTGGCCACTTTCCATGCCCCTGCTCAGCAAGAGCACGCCCACATCATGATGCTGTCACTTTTTACTACACGGGGCAATCAGAGATTAGTTTTCTGTCACTTGTGGCATTAGGCATAAAACAAAAAAAAGGAGATATTTCTGGTCTTGAGACTGCTAAATGCTTTAAAAAAAAATGGCTTAGAGAAAAAAAAAAGGGTCAAAATTGACACTGAATGTAAACCGTAAGATTTTGAAATAAGTGCAAAAAGCTGAGAAAGGTTGCTGACATTTTTGTTTTAAAGCCCTTAACGGTTATCTCTGTTTTTACCTAAATATCACACAGCTAAGGTACGTTTAATCGTCATAAAATCTCGGTGTATATATCCTAATCCACGTCTCTGATTACAATTTGAAAATGAAGCCACTCCCTTCTGAAGCTCTGACACAAATGGCAGAATGATGCGTCTCTCATCTTAACAAGTTCGCCATTAAAAACCTACAGGGATGTAAAGTGAGACACGTGACATGGTCATACATGGACTGTGAAGACCACAGAAGAGCACAGTCACCCACCTTTACAAACTGTGGCCATGGTAACAGCAAAATCAAAAGACGACAGTCGGAGTGATGAAATGCTTTTGTGTGTGCGTGTGTGTGTGTGTGTGTGTGCATTTGTGTTCTGTGTTTTCATGGTACCTGCACCAAATTTAACATCTCCAAAGCAGAGCAGGTCACAGTTGCAGCTGGCACAGTTGAAAAGAGAGGACAGCTAGAGAGGAAGACATTCTGAAGACATGGGATTATGGGTACGACAGCATCCAGCTTTAAATAATGCAGTCGATGTGCACTGGTGTTCTTACTCCATTCCTCCATCTTTTTTCATGTTTTACCCAAATACTCATGTGTCCAAGTAGCTCTCTGCCTCTGATTTTTACTTGTTCCACGTTTCTCTTTTGTTCTCTAATCCTTTCTCTACCAACATAAATGACGACAGCCAAGCAGAAACACAAAGAAATACGGAGAGAGGGGTGTCGGCCGTACACCATACCATGTCTCCGACTGTTCATTCAGTCTTTTCTCCCCTCCCCCAATTTATCCCTGTACTTCAGGTCTACACATTGGAGACGGTGGAGGAGGCAGACTTGCATTCCACCCCTCTCATCCCCCTTTAGCTTATTTTAATTATGATATCAGCGTCAATAATCCACACTGGACCTCTCTGACCCTGCTGTGCAAACATCTACAAATCTAACAGATCACAACCTGTAAATAAGTGAATCACCTGTCCAGTGACACAGCTGGAGTTTAGAGCTCAGCAGATGTTTTTTTCTTCTTTTTTTTTTGTAAGCTTCAAAGATGTTTTCTCTTTCCAGGCTGCAGTCACAGCATGCGCTTCAAAAGAAGAAGAAGAAGAAAAAAATCCTGCAGCAACGCCCAGGGACTGCAACAACTCAATCTCCAAAATATCTGACCGGTGCTGCTTTCTGATGTTAGATCTGCAACAAGGAAGCACAGTTTTGTTTGGGAGGGGTGGGGGGGTGTGGGGGTACCCTGTACTTGCTGTGAACAATGCTGAGGGTGGAGTTAAAACATAACCTACTACACCAGGAGTAATCTTCATAGCTTGTCAGCTATGAATAAACTTAGTCCAAAATCTCAGTACTTTTTCTGCAAGCCATTAAGGAGTCGAGAAGCATCACCGCCTCTACGGGAGTGAGGATGCTTTCATTTCATTTACTCTGCTGCTGCCTCAGATTTAACAGGGGCGCCCAACATGCATACAGAGTGCAGCGCGCTCATTCACAAATCTATTACTCAAATGATCCCCCCCCCCCCCCACACACACCCCCATTAAATTAACACAAGCAATGAAATATGTTGCGTCCTAAGAGGTGATGCACAGTTCCTCTCCCTCGCCGCTCTTCTGAATGAAGTGGTGCATTAATTCAGCTTGCATGTTTCACAAAAAAAAAGAAGAAGAAGAAGAAGAAGAAGAAGAAGCAATTCACATGGTGAAAATACAGTGCTTCGATGAGATCGTGGAGCCTACCTGAGAATCCAGCCGTGCCTCTCTGTCTCTCCTCTCTCTCGCAGTGCCGTCAGTGGAATGATGCGGACTAGATTTCTGTGCGCTGCCAGGGTCCAACAACACAGTTGTTAGTCATTGCGCATGTTGCCACTCACTATAGGACCAGCGCTTCGTTTGTTTATTTGTCATACATTGCGCTTGGAGGGAGATGCGTTCCGCTGCGTTGCTGCGCACACGCACCGTGGACCGCCACCGTGCGTGGGGAGCTGGCTACCCTGCGTGGATGATGGAAAGCCCTTGGTACCGTGGGAAGGAAACCCCTGGATCTGAAGTGATAACAGTGTGATGCTTAAGTGGGCAGTCACCACCTGATCCGGTTTTCTTTAGAACTGTCTAAATTTATCCCCTCATGCAGACAGCACTATTGAGAAATCACTGTCGGTTTCGTTGCGCATCGGCAACGGGGTTTACTGGGGACTGGTTCTGCTTGTATACATAATAAAAAATAATTAATAATAATAATTTAAAAAATTAACATCTGCTCTTCTGAACTTTATCTGAAGGAAATCGTTCATCAGTTTTATTTTATAAGTATTTATTACCCTATTGAGTTTATTTTCAAATGTCCTGAAATGTTTCTGGTTGCTTTATTAGCTCGTAAGCCATATTTACACAAGTTGGGGGAAATGTCATTTTACTCCAACAATATAGAATAATAAAAAAAAAACTTAAATGCGAAGGATTCACAACTTGGTCACATTTAACAGCGGTCACACTGCGCCATCTAACGTTCCTGTTGTTTATTACACCACAAAGGGATCAGATTTACGATTCCAGCTGTTTCCAAACAGCACATTCAACGAAATCGCAAGGCTATGTGGCGTGGCGCTGAACGAATGATTTTTCCACTTGAAACAACCCGGTCCGATAGAACGAGAGTCATTTCTCAAAGGCTGTCGTCTGTGCCACACCCACAACAAAAGCCCAAAGACCACTGATGGAGCAAGATAACTCCGCCACCGCGCTTTCTTGTTGGAGATACTTAATAAATTCAAGTGAAACTGCATCAGTAGTACAGCGACAGAGTTGTCACAAAGGACGGGGTTGTTTAGCGTTATCCACTGTCACACAAATATGCAGCATGAAGCCAAAAAAGTTTACTTATCTTTAATTAAGCTACAGTGGAAAGCCTACGAAATTTAAGCTATTTAACGTTTCGTATATTATTGTTAAAATTATTATTATTATTATTATTATTATTATTATTATTATTATTATTAT
>VMRN01001143.1:0-10531 GCA_010277015.1 Poeciliopsis turrubarensis | reverse complement strand
TTCAAACCCAACTCGTTCATTTTTAGCTTAGAGAAAAACACAAAGCCTGAAATAAACAAAAGCAAACTGACCAATAAGACTTGAGCTTTGGGATTCCCCACCTCAACCCTCAGACTGACACAGCTGTGTGTGTATAATATCTTTTTACACAAAAGATATTTTATTTTCCACAATTTTGCTAATAGAACAGATTTAGATAATGAAACAATAACTATTCTTTTTTATTTAAAGGAACATTTACTGCAACAATCCATCAGTTTGCTTCTGTTTATTTCAGTCACTTGTGGCCAGTTTAGAATCACAGAGAAAAACTGCAAAAGGGAATCAAAGTTAAAACTCTGTGAGCTAAAAACTTCTGATCACATAATAGCAATTAAGCATAGCTGGCATGGTAAATTATTACTGATAACTATTGTGAGTAGACCTGACATTAATATGATCAGGCAGTATTATGATATATATATATATATATATACTTATAAAGACTGTATCAAACAAGTAGCCCTTCGTAGCTCCCAGTCTCAGAAAGGTTGGTGACCCCTATTCTATACTTTTTGTTGCCACCGCAGGCAACAAAAAGTTGGCCCCTAGCTGACTCCAGAGGTCAGCTAGGGGCCAGGAGGGTCAAACATTGCTCCTCAAAGAGGTGAACCCAATGTCGGGTTCTTCACACCGAACTCTAACTGTGATCAAAACCGACCAATCAGCTTCGAGCTTTTAGAGAGCAGTTACAAGAAAAGCAGAAGTCAAATGAAAACCTTCAGCAGATGCAGTTTCTGGAAGCAATAATAATAATAATAATGACAGTAGTAATAATGCTATTACTCTAAGTAATAGTCATGGTATTTACAGTAACATTCGAAGTGGAAATGATAGTAATAATAATAGTAGTAGTGGTACCTGAGTAAACCAGGATGAACCAGGTGAGCCGGGTCACTGGGAAGAGAGGATGGATATTGAATTTTGAAACAGAAGTTGGTAGATCTAATGGATGCTGGTGACTCCTGAAGCCCCGCCCGTCATCTGAAGCCCCACCCGTCATCTGAAGCCCCGCCCGTCATCTGAAGCCCCGCCCGTCATCTGAAGCCCCGCCCATCATCTGAAGCCCCGCCCATCTGCTATTCCTCCTGCTCTGTTGAAACCAAAGCTGACCCTGATCGTGTGATTTCTGCTGCCTCCAGGTGTGAAGGCCTTCATGTTCCAGGTGCGGGACCTGAAGGAGGGCGTGGTCATCTACCATCACTCCGACAGCGACTCCACCAGTGACCACATCATCTTCCGCATTAGCGACGGCCACCACAGCATCCGCCACAAGTTCCCCATAAACATCCTGCCAAAAGACGACTCCCCGCCCTTCCTCATCAACAATGTGGCGCTGGAGGTGCCAGAGGGTGGCGCCGTGCGACTGCAGGAGTACCTGCTGCTGGCCACCGACACGGACTCCAGCGACGATCTCATCCTGTACCAGATGGTGAGCGCCCCTCGCGCAGGCCGGCTGGTCAGGAAGAGCTCCACCCACCAGACAGGTGAGACCCAGGTGAACCTGACTGAGGTCGAGGGACGACGACGGCACTCACTCTACCAGGTGAGAGTATCTGGAGACTCAAAGTCTTCCAGTCATTTAGATCAGGTGTGGTGAAGTCTGGTCCTCGAGATGCAGCATTCTGGAGCTTTTAGATGCATCCCTGCTCCGACATGGAGGATTCATCCATTTGACACCTGAGTTAAATGGATGAATCCTCCTCCAGCAGTCAGTCAGCTATGCAAAGGCCAGATAGCAAGACATTGATTTGGTCCAGGTGTGTTAGAGAAGGGATGCATCTAAAAGTGGCAGCGTAGTAGTACCTGGTTTAGAAACCGTCCAGCTTTATGTCCTGCAGTTTGTTCAGGCGACTCTGGTTTCTGTTCTGCAGGCGTCTCTGTGGACGGCTTCCTGCAGAGAGAGCTGATTCAGGGGCAGATCTACTACCAGCACTCAGGAGACGAGACCTTTGAGGACTCCTTTGACATCTTGCTCTCCGACAGCCACCAGCCGCCCAATCTGTCACAGACATACGTGAGTCTGACAGAAATCTGGTGCGTCCTCTCAGGTTTCCTGTCCTCTCAGGTTTCCTGTCCTCTCAGGTTTCCTGTCCTCTCAGGTTTCCTGTCCTCTGTCTGCAGACGGTGGTGGTCCACGTGTTTCCGGTGAAGGACCTGCTCCCGGCAGAGGCTCCTGGTACCGTCCGGTCTCTGATCGTCAGGGAGACTGAAGTGGTTCACGTTTCGCAGTCTCAGCTGAACTTCTCAGACAGAGAAAATCCAGACTCCGACCTGACCTACATCATCACGCAGTCTTGCTCCAGCCCACTCCAGCCCGGGTACGGAACCAGAACCCGGTCATAGTCAAGTCCATCAGTTGGGACTCATCCAGGCCTGCTCACCGTGGCGCCATCTCTCCTTTCAGACTGATGGACGCGGGTCGTCTGTTCTACGCAGACAGCAGCAGCTCCATGAAGAAGGACCCGACCGTGCCGGGTCTGAAGTCCTTCACGCAGGTGGGAGACACACAGAACCCGGATCAGAACCACGTTATGTTGCTGAGAGAAGGTTAGATGTTGGAGTTTCAGCACATCGGGTCCGGTTCTATCTGTCTTCATCAGAACCGGTCCTGAGGAGGTGGTTCAGTTCTGCTGGTTCAGGCCCGACCTGGTCGTGTCAGCATCAGAACCAGCATTTGGGTCTCTGTTCCTAATCAACTCTCACTTTATTTTGGTACATTGTCAACATTAAACCCAGGAAACACCAAACACACCAACGGTTGAAGGAAAAACGTTTCCTGCCTGCCAGGATCCAGAGGACATTTCATAGTCTGACATCTTGAGGCTCTTAATGAAGCCCATCGTTTGAAACCGTCATTCAGTTTCAGTTGAACTCAAACGCGTTGACTGGTATGCTATCTTACCAGTCAAATTATAATCATATTAACATAACATCTTCAGATATTAACAAACCTCAGATTATATTAATTCTCTCGTAGCTTAAATCGTTTCTGGAAGACGTTTGTTCAGAGCTCTACACATTATTTCCAATATTTATATATATGCAATATCTTTAAAGTATTCCTTTGAATAAAAAGCTCTTTATACTCAGGTTAGTTGCTTCATGATATTGCACTATATTAATAAACCTATTAGATTTTTTTGCAACTTAACTGGAATATTAATGGTTGTTTTACTTGCATTTTCTCAGATTTATGAGACCTAAACAATCTCTGGATTTCTTACTTATTAACTATGACTCAGGAACATTGGTCAAATATTAACATTATTGAATGTATGATTGTGTTTCCCTCTCCAACCTTTGGCAATTTGTTTACTCAATTAGAACCAACATAATCAAACTACTAATTAAAGGCTTCAATAATATAACAATTCTCTATTTTCCACTGTGGTTTTGTTATATTTAATACATATTGGGAAATTTCTCAGTTGTTTTTCATACTATTAATTACATTCCAAATACCAACCCCTCTGCAGGGGGCGCTACCTACTAACGACATTTTAAAAAATTGGTGATATGCTATCTTTACCAGTCAAATTATAATCATATTAACATAAGCTATTTAGCTGCAGTTTAGTTAATATTAAGCGCTTTAGTTCGTATTCTTTCACCTAGTTTAACTGAACCCAGATCCCATCACATATCAAGCAGATAAATGCATCTAAACTTTTCTCCAGAGTGACAAAAATCACTGAGGCCCCAAAACCTTCTAATAAATGAAATGAAATTAAACTGCTAATTCAGTTTAATTAGCAGCTCTTCACCTGCTGGTCTGCAGAGAGTCTGCAGTGGTTCATCAATCAGTTGATCTGTCTGATCACAGCGATCAGCTGATCTCTGAGTTTTCTCAGAGGTCTGGTTTGCTTGTAGATGATTTTCTGCGTGGTTCCGACAGAGGTTCTGTCTGCCGCTCTCCTTCTGGGTGCAGGAGGGTTATGTGAACAAAGAAGGCTCCTTTTATTGAAACCGCAGGATGAGTTCAGTTTAATTCTGTGCAGCGGCGGAGCTGCGTCCGCATTGGGTCTGCAGCCACTGCGCTTCTTACCTCTAATGAACTTCTGCAGCGTCATTTATTTCCTCCAGATAAACTGCCGCCTCCTCTGTTTAGACTATAAATGGATTAATGCAACATTGAAAACTCTTCATTTTGTCTGTTTTGTATGCACTGGAGACTAGAATTAAAGGCTCCATTTCAACCAAAGCTTTAGAGCGCGCTTCCTAACCAGACGCTCAAGGCGTCCGGTCCGTAACTCTTCAACAGGCCATCAGCTCCGGTCAGAAAGACGCAGTGAGTTGAGAGTCCATGAGGAGATTTTCAGAAAGGAGGTTTTATTGGTTGATTTTAGTTGCCTCTGCGATGAACTCTGGGTAAAGTCTTTAATGTCCGCCCATGTTGGTTGTTAATTAGAACCTGTCAGATGATTGACGCGTCCTCTGCTTTACGGGGACAACAATGATGATAAAGTCTTACAAATATTTCCAAACACATATTATATGACTGGTTAACATCGTCAACATGAACATTTGGCCAATTATAGTTTAATAATTCTGCTTTCACTTCTTCCACAGCTTCAGGTGATTTGACTCTAATGATCATAATTAAATTAAACTGATTAATATCCAACATAGTAAACATGGCAAATGATCAACAATCCACTTTTTGTTTTCACATTGAACTAAAAATATGAAAACAATCACTGATGCTCTGTTACTCATGTAGGTCTTAATATTAATGGACAGAAACCTAAACAAGCACTATTTTATGAATTTTGTCATTTTAGTAATCTCATCATATTTCAGCAAATCAATGTGAAAATCTCCACAAATAAAAGTAAACTTTTCATCGTGCTAAACTCATCTATGGACGAGCCACGAGTTCCATCAACACGACTAATTAAAATATGTTCCTCGGTTCATCTATGTTTCTGCATGTCAACACGATTTCTCCCGGCTGGAGCCTCAGAGAGCCTCAGCGCTGCTGCTCCATGTTGCCTGTCTGCAAAGCAATCTCTGCATTCTCCTTTGAGGTTTTCATTTACTAACACATGATTTAGCTTTTGTACCACATTTAGCAGTTCAGTTTTGTGTTTTGTGCTCAAACATCCAAGGTATTTGCTGTTTTCTTCCTTTTATCTGGATTTGTATTTGGTGTTTGCAGCCTTGTGTAACAAGCAGCAACAGTTTTACTGAGCAGCCAAATCGCTGAGCTGCTGGAGAACCTGATGCCTGTTTGCTCAGGAGAAAGTAGTTCCTCTGGTTTTGCATCTTCATGTTTCCTGCGTACGTTCGCCGGCGTCCTCTTGAGTCCAGATACGTTCTCCGTTCTTGCAGACCGTTCCACTATCATCTTTTCTTTGGTAGTTTCTCTCAGTTGTTGAATTTCTCCAGTTGGAGCCATTTTCTTTCCAGAGCAGACCGAGTTGGATCAGAACCAGATTTTGGGTTCGAGTGACTCTCCTCCATCTTCTGCCCCTGCAGCACGCTGTCAACCACATGAAGGTGGCCTTCATGCCCCCCGTGGAGGACATTGGGCCTGATCCGCTCTTTGTCCAGTTCGTGTTTTCCGTCAGTGACTCGCACGGCGGGACCGTCTCTGGCCTTGTCTTCAATATCACTGTGACCCCTGTGGACAACCTTCCACCTGAGGTCAGAGGTCGCCCCGGCTGCTCCGGGTGGATGGAGGTCTTGTTTCTCTGGATGTTCTGGTTCACCCTGTCGCCTCTCAGGCCTTCACCAACCTGCTGCGAGTGGAGGAGGGCGGCGCCGCCTTTGTCACGGAGGAGCACCTCCTGGTCCAGGACCGGGACAGTCCAGAGGAGGAGCTGAGGGTGGAGGTGCAGAAGACGGCATGGCACGGCTGGTTGGAGCTGCAGGGTGGGGTTCTGCTGCAGGGAGGCGAGTTCAGGCTCCCGGACCTGAGAGGACTGCAGCTCAGGTGAGATCCGCCTTTATCCAGGTCTCTGCTACTTCGTGGTTTATCACCAGCCTCCAGCTCAGCAGAGCTTTGACTCAAGTTCATTTATCGACGCTTGAAAATGTTAGTTTGGTTCTGACCCGATGTGGTGGGAAGTCAGGCAGCAGAAGCTCCAGCATTTTGTGAGCTCAGACGGTTTTTCCATAGATGGATCTTGTTGTCCAGAGCAGAGTGTCTTTGTGCTCTGCTTGGTGGGCCTGGTGCCAAGGGCCCGGTGCTGAGGGCCCGGTGCCGAGGCCCCAGTGCCGAGGGCCCGGTGCCGAGGCCCCAGTGCCAAGGGCCCGGTGCCGAGGGCCCGGTGCCGAGGCCCCAGTGCCGAGGGCCCGGTGCCGAGGGCCTGGTGCAGAGGGCCCGGTGCAGAGGGCCCGGTGCAGAGGGCCCGGTGCTGAGGGCCCGGTTCAGAGGGCCCGGTTCAGAGGGCCCGGTTCAGAGGGCCCGGTGCCGAGGGCCCGGTTCAGGATGTCTCCTCAAGGTTTCCTCCTGTCACGTTAGCACCAAACGTTTCTGTCCAGAACGTCCTCCTGGAGGAGACGCTCCTGTCTGTTTTCTAAGCAGCTCTCTGCCTGCATGTCAGGTACGTCCATGACGACTCAGAGACCAGAAAAGACGAGGTGGGTCTGAAGGTGACGGACGGTCAGAACTCCGTGGACGTTGTGCTACAAGTTCAGGTGAGTCTGTCAGTAGGACATCATCCATTAGCACCGATAGACGGGTCAGACTGGAAGAGTTGTGGAACATTCTGGATGATCTTCCATCCCCTCCACCTGCTGGGATCCATAAGTTTCACAAAGCTGAACCTGGGTCCTACCGGGTCATCCAAGCGTCTACCTGCTTTCTCTTTAGGTGCGACCGATGAACGACGAGCCCCCCCAGCTGGGTGGGGCCCTGCGGACATCACTGAGCTGCGCGGAGGGGGGTCGGGTCCAGGTGACGGCGGACTTCTTGTCGGCCACGGACCGGGACAGCGACGACTCCAGGCTGGTCTACATGCTGGCCCGGAGTCCCGGCCGTGGGGAGCTGCAGAGAGCCGGCGTAAAGACGGACAAGTTCTCCCAACAGGACCTGCTGCAGGGACACGTCTGCTACGTCCACTCAGGTGAGTCCGTGCTGCGTTCAGGACCCGCGGGTCTTTAGACCTGGCTGAGAACACCGCTCTGTGTTCAGGTGCAGAGATTGGACCCGAGCCGGTGTTTGACACGGTCACCCTCATCATCTCTGACAGAGAGGCCGGAGTGATGGATGAATGTTGCCATGGAGACGCCCCGCCTCCACCTGTCCCTTTGCACGGCACGCTCCCTGTTTTCGACCTGAACGTCACGGTTCTTCCTGTGAACAACAAGGTTCCTGAAGTCACTCTGGGTAAGAACATTAGGAACCGAAGGGTGGGTTCGGTTCTGGTGAGCCAGAGAACTCGGACCGACTTGGATCAGCCCAGAGTATTCCCTGAGAAAGGTTCTGGAGAGTTCTGACCAGCTGCATGACGGATTTGTGCCTGTGCATCGTAACGGGAGTTCACTTCACTGCAGAGACGTTTGGCAGTTTATGAAATCACCCAACCAGCAGAGAAACAGAAACAGGTTGATTTCAGTTTGCTTGGTGGACTCGGTCATATTTCTGCCTTGTCAGCACAGATGTGGCCTCGGAGAACACGGAGCGAAGGGGGCGGGGCTAATGATCAATCGGGACACGCTATGCACTCGGTCAGTGTATTTTCAGGCAATTTTTTGTTTGAAATGAAAAAACAAAAATTGGAAATAGCGTGCCGAGTCATCATCCCATTTTGGTTTAATAAACGAAAAACGAACTGCCTGAAAATTCACGGGCTGGAAACCTTCACAGGCCGGGCCCTGGACCGCTGCAGGTCTGGACTCTGAGGGACCCGACGGGCCCTGGACCGCTCCAGGTCTGGACTCTGAGGGACCCGACTCCGCCAATGAGGACCAATCAGAGCCCAGATCGGCGACCACCTGGCTGTCCTACTTCATGCTGTCTCTGTGTCTTGTGTCTCCAGGTAAGTCCTTGCTGCAGGTGGATGAAGGCTCCAGGGCCTGTCTGTGTGGGGGGGTTCTTGGGGCCGCAGACCCAGACACCCTCCCCCAGGAGCTGACCTTTCACCTGGAGGCTCAGCCCCTTCACGGCTTCCTGGAGAACGTGCTGCCGATGCCGGGCTCAGAGAAGAGCGGAACAGGAATACCCATTGGTCCGTATGTGTAGTTCTGGTTCCTGACCCAACTCAGACTCTCCGGTTCTGGATCCTGACCCGACTGTCTCCTCCCAGAATCCTTCAGCCTGACCCACCTGACTTTGGGCTTCATCAGGTATGTCCAATCAAAGCACAGAGGAGTGGAGCCAACAGCGGACCAGATGTCCATCACAGTGAGTGACGGCACATTTAGCTCCGCCCCCGTCCCTTTCTACATCATCATCAACCCGACCAATGATGAGCCGCCTTCCCTGCAGCTCGCCAACTTTACCGTGCGTCTGATCAAAGTTGTAATTACGTAAATATGCAACAGGTGAGTGACTCCTGCAGTTCCTCCCTCAGGTGAAAGAGGGCGGGGTTAAGGAGCTGACTCCGCCCACTCTGGACGCCTGTGACCTGGACGTCCCGGCTGACCTCCTCACCTTCCAGGTGGACCGGCCCCCGAGTCACGGCCGGCTGGTCCGCATTATGCAGGCTGGGGCGGGCGCCCAGGTCACGACCTTCACCCTTCAGGAGCTGCGTCAAGGTGAGAGGGCCGACGGGCCGGGTCCTGGGGTCCGGTTCTACAGACAGAACCGCCTTTTTGGGTCTGTATCCTTCCTACAGGCATGACAGTCCTGTACATTCACGACGACTCGGACACCCTGGAGGACGGCGTCCTGCTGCAGCTGAGCGACGGCGTCCACTCGGTGGGGGGGGCCGCTCGGGTCATGGTGCTGCCGGTCAACGACAACCCGCCACACCTGGTCAGGTACGCACAGGGGACCTGGAGAATGTAGCTTCTCTTCTGATTACTACTTAAAACAGTAAATTACTGAAATCATTACTAGATTACAAGTTACTTAGTTACATTCAGCCTCAGCGCGGAGGGGGATTAAAGGTTTGAGACGGAAGACATTATTACTAATACTAGTATTACCAGGGCGCCGTATGGGGGGACAGTTTGGACAATTTGAAGGGCCCCTGACTGACAGGGGCCTCCACTATTTATTTATTGTTCAGAGAAATTAAAAAATGGGGCTCTGTCAATTACAAAATTAATCATATAATGTTTTCTAATATTGTTTTTAGCTGTAATAATGAAATGTTACAACTGTGTGTTTTTGGCAGATCAAAAACACACATTAGCCCTGGAGCCCACAGAAAGTCTGCAGGAAACGGGTTGGGGTTAAAGGTTAAAGGTTAAGGTTGGGTTGGGGTTAAAGGTTAAAGGTTGGGGTTAAAGGTTAAAGGTTAAGGTTGGGGTTGGGGTTGGATTGGGGTTAAAGGTTAAAGGTTAGGGTTGGGGTTAAAGGTTGGGTTGGGGTTAAAGGTTAAAGGTTAAGGTTGGGGTTGGGTTGGGGTTAAAGGTTAAGGTTGGGTTGGGGTTAAAGGTTGGGGTTGGGTTGGGGTTAAAGGTTAAAGGTTAAGGTTGGGGTTGGAGCTGGAGGAGTTCAGCAGCAGTCAGTGGAAAACAAGAACGACTGGCTGTTACTGGCTGTTAAAGAAATGTAAACAACCTACTTGCAAACTGTGGACTGGAGGATGTAAAGTTCATGAGCAGTAAATGTTGCCTAGTATCAGTATTGGACCACAGAAAGTTGCAAGTCTTTACAAATGTGATGCTTTTTATGGGTCAAACAGACTCAAGAAATTGTAACAGCAGCTGCTCTAATTTTTTCTCCCAAGATTCCTGGCGGCGCCCCTGAGTAATACTAGTATTACTTCTAGTAGTACCATAGAAGTAACCCTACCACTATTATCACTGGTATTACTGCTATTACTAGAAGTATTACTACTAGTACTTCCATTGCTAGTATTGCTACTAGTATTACTAGTACTACTGCCACTACTACTAATACTATTATCATCCCTCAGTGCAGAACAGTCCTAAGCTACATTTATGAATTGTGAGCAAAAAGTTTACAATAAAAAAATTTTTAAACATGGAAATCAAGTCATCATTGCACACACACACACACACACACACACACACACTCTCTCACATACACACACACACACACACACATGTCTGTAAATCTGACCCAGAGGTCAGAGGTCAGAGTTTGTCTTCCAGTTTTTATGATCCTGATTAATAACAAAGATGAGAAACATTTAGTCTCAGAGCCGAACCAGAAGCTGTTGTCCTGCTGGAAGGACGTTACCATGGAAACACTTTTTGGACCATCTGGTCATCAGCAGCAGGAAGACCAGAACATCAGAGACGGGAAAATGTCTGAAGGACGTCCTGAGAGGACAGAGGTCACGGGAAGGACAGGGATCTGATTCCTAGTGGTTCACGATGTCTGACTGCTGGACTTCTGGCGTCTCAG
>VMRN01001142.1:0-10555 GCA_010277015.1 Poeciliopsis turrubarensis | reverse complement strand
AGTCCGCTACGATATCAGGTTTCCAGGTTTGATATTTATTTCTCGATCATTAATAAGCCTCTAATGAACAGTGTTTGAACACAATGTTTGAGTAGCTAACTCTGCTCATCAGTCTGTCTTCAAGTCGCCTTTTTTTTTTTTGTTCATAGCACTGAAATGCACTGAACTGCGCAACACTTTGTTGAAACAATAATTACTGATTATTAATTTGAACACTTTTTGTTGATTTAAAAAAAAAATGTTATTCTTTAATGAAGCTACAAATGTTTTGGATCTTGGTGAATATTTTCACCAAGATCCAAGCACCAAGAGGAAGTTCTGGTCTCAGTTTGTCACCTGCTGCTGAGATCCAGTCAAAACCTTCCCGTGATCGACGTGTTGAGCATCCCTGCTTAAAAGCAATGTAAATGCTATAAAAGAGAAACATTTCATTAAACTAACAAAGATGTCAAACACTAACAAAGAAATGACAATGAAAGAAAGACGTTTTGAAAATGTGAACTTATTGAGTACAGAAATTAAATGTAAATTGTCAAAAAAGAAAAGAGAAAGAAAAAGTCGACATCCCGTGGAAACAGAACCTCTTTTTTGAGATTTTACCGTCGAGATTGACACTCACAACATTTGAGAGTGTCATATATCTTAGGAAGGACGAGCTGTATTTGACTGGTTCAGGTATCAGAATAAGAGTAATATTCCAGAGAATACTCTAGAGGTCTAAAAATCAACATTTGTATTAGTGAATGAGAGCAAATAGATATGCCTCACAGTGAAAAAATACAACACAAAATTAATAAATTCCATGAAATACATTGTGTCATGTGGCTTTTCCTCAAAAGCATGCAATTGAAACCCAGAAGTAATCCACAATACAGATTCTGACCACTTAATGGGCCAAATTTCATTCCAAATAATGAAGCACAGACATTTTGGAAAGGTATTAGTTGACAAAATTCCAGGCTAACATTCTAAATCTGCCATGTTTGGATATTTTGGGACCATGTGCGCAATAACAAATTTCTCTCTTTTATTTTTTTTTACCCCAACTTATATCTCCCTATAAATACTCTTTACCATTAATAACAATGGTTTTGAAACAATAAAAGAGTGAAGTGCCACTAAAAAGCACAGTGCTGGTGCTCTTCTTAGAAAGCATTGAGCATTGAGTTGGAAAGCCAAACCTACAGGACAGATTTTCTGCAGCCCATTGGTTGATTTGGGTGATTGATACATCTAATAGCCAATAGAATCAGGGGGGGGATTACAAAATCCCATAGCAACAATCACAACAAGCGAAAATGCATTTGCGTGACCAGAAAGCTGCAACTATGTGCTAAAGTAAAGGAAGTCTTTTGAGTTTATAGGCGGTTTCCATGGAGGCAGAAAAGTTGAAAATAGTGAGGAATCACATCAGTGTGACACAAGGACAATGGATTACGAGACCTGAGTGGAAATACTTACTCTAACATGGATTATGAAGATTAAACAGCGAAGGTAGGTTTTTAGCTTCTTTTTTTTGTCGTCTTTGGCTGCTGGTGCAGTCAGTTTTGCACATATCATGTTGATTCTGGTATTGTTGGAAACAGCAGAGCTTGGGCTTCAATCTGATTGGTAGTTTGTGCGGACAGTGTTGCACTGTCCTGCATGTTTACCAGGTTTGAGTCTTTAGGATTTAATTAGTCACTAGTTATGTTTTTTTTTCATTAAGCTCTTCAGAGTTGGAGCTGGGTAATGCTGATGTAGAAAATGTTATCATTTAGATGAGCTTTTGCCTTTTGTATAGCACGTGCTTACTTTGATCTTGTTAGCAGAAGTGCCGCAGGCACCATTTTTGGGGCTGCTAGCGACAGAGGGGTTCAAATAAATGGCAAAAGAAAAAATAATTTTCTATCAGAAAAATCCAAGCTGTACATCTCAGCAAAAACACTGAGTGAGTTGCAGCAGTTGAACTGATAAATGTGTAAAGGATGAAAATATTTTATCTGGATTTAAATGGAGTCAAACAGTGGAACAAATTCAATATGGAACTAAAACAATGCCCAAGCAGCAACCAGTTTAAAAATAAATACAAAGCTCACATTGTACAGGGAAGAATTAACACAAATGTAATTGATAATCACTACTGCAGAACTACAGGCTGATCTCCAACCTCCCATTCAATAGCTTTTTCAAACTTATTGAAAAAGCTGTTTAAACAATTAAATAGCTTTCTATTGATAACCAACCGCTTTGACTCCTTCCTGTCTGGTTTTTGTGCTCACAACAGCACAGAGCCTACCCTTGTAAAGGTGTTCAATGACATCCATATCAATACTGACTGTGGAAGAACCAAGAACCAGCACTGTCGACCATGACATATTACTAAATCGACTGGAGAGTTGGGTCAGACTCTCCGGTCCAGCGCTCAACTGGTTTCAATTGAAAACTTCTCATCAAAGAGGTGAAAGGTCACATGTGGGGCACCCCAAGGTTCAATCCTAGGATCCCTCTTATTCAATATTTATATTCTCCCATTAGCTCAGGTTATAACAGGAAATAATATCAGCTACCATAACTATGCGGATGACACTCAGCTCTACATATGATGTCACCAGGTGACCTTTGAACCCATCCAATCATTGAATAAATGCTTAGAACAGATAAATGTGTGGACGTGCCAAAACTTTCTCCAACTGAACAAAAACAAAACTGAAGTCATTCTTTTTGGACCTAAAGAGGAACGATCTAGAGCTATAGATCTAGAGTCAATGCACAGCTTCAGTTATTACATCTAAAAACTAATGATCAGGCATGAAACCTGGGAGTAGTGTTGGACTCGGACTTGAACCTCCAGAGCCACATAAAGACAGTTACAAAGTCGGCCTTCTATCACCTGAAGAACATCTCCAGGATTAGAGGACTAATGTCTCAGCCAGATCTAGAGAAACTCATTCATGTGTTCATCTTTAGTCGCATTGATTATTGTAACAGCGTCTTCACAGGCCTGTCCAACAAATCAAACAACAAATCCAGAAGCTGCTGCTCATGTTCTCACTAGAACCAGGAAGATAGAGACATAACACCAGTTTTAAAGTCCCTCCACTGGCTCCCTGGAGCTCAAAGAATAGATTTTAAAATACTGTAGTTAGTTTATAAATCACTGAACGGTTTAGCACCACAATACATTAAAGATCTGCTGTTGTTGTATCAACCTTCCTGACCTCTCAGGTTCTGGTTCTGGTTCTGCTCTGCATCCCCAGAACCAGAACCAAAAGAGGAGAAGCAGCTTTCAGCATCTATGCACCAAAGATTTGGAACAAAGTTCCAGAAAACTGTAAAACAGCAGAAACCCTGACTTCCTTCAAATCTCAACTAAAAACACACCTGTTTAGAGTTTTATTTGAAACGTCATCAATTAAAAATTTAATGAAGGAACTTGACTTTATTGTTTATTCTATGTTGCATGACTTTGTGTTTTGTGTTCATGATGTAAAGCACTTTGAAATGCCTTGTAGCTGAAATGTGCTATAGAAATAAAATTTGATTTGATTTTTTGAAATGACTTTTGCCATTTTTTTCTGTTACTATTATCGTTGATATTACCATTATGAGTACATTATTATTGTTCTCTTACTATCTTTATTAATATACAGGGTGTATATTGACAAGGAGCTGGTAATTATTCTGTCCAGTTATTTCCAACTGTCATTAGTTCTACTATTATGAGTCTGAACATTTTCTGTTCTGAGAGTTAGTTTATAATCATTTTGTTTATGTAATATAATTTATTTGTTGGTTCTTTAGTAGAGTTTATTAAACACTCCTACGAATACCATAACATGGTTTTAATTACAAATTTCTGATAGAGTTGGTAATATATTTGATAAAATTGAGATAAGGGGTAGGTTTAAGTAACATTAACTGTTCACTTTTTCTTTCTCCTTTTCAAACAGAAAAGTAGTGGTTATTATTTTGTTATGGTTAAGTTTTTTCAAAACCAGTTTGAAATAAAAATAAAAAAACTCAACAATAATATCTGTATACATGTTCTTGTGGTCATGAATATGTGGGACAATAAGATAATTCTGGAGCAATAATCTGGTACAAATCAAATGAAGTACAGAAATATGATTTTGAAAAGACAAAAAGCTAATGTTTTCAGCATTTTGTAGTATTTTATGATGCCCCAAAAATCTTGTGACATTGTCGATTAGTTAGTGTTAAAATGATATCAGCAATGTTAGGATCTTGGTAAGGAAATGCTCCAGTAATGGTTATCAAACAGTGTCTTGTTAGACTATGAAGATTTTAATATTTCAGTAAAAAATCTTAGATATAAACTACACATTAATCTTACCATAAAGAGACTAATTTAGACATTTAGAATAATTTGTTTGTAACAAAAAAATGAAAGCAGCAAAAAGAATCAGGCATTTCTTTTCGACTTTATTACAGCTGTTTGACATGGCCAGTCTTCACTTGGCATGTGACTCATTAATTCAAAAGTTTAGCAAAAGTAGTTTGAGACTAAAACAACAGAACAAACAATACCAAGGAATAATAGAAAAGAAAAACAAAAGTTCTAAATTACATGGGTTGTTTCATGACAATCACCCACAACCTTAGCCAATTCATGAGGTGCTTTCAAAACACAATTTTGAAAATGTGGTTATTTTATGGCATTATATTTTTGGCACTAAATAGGAGAGACAATTTAATTATATTCAAATAATTTCCATCAAACTGAAGCAACAGCTTTGCTTGAAACACCCAACATGTACATACATATATCGGTCATACATAAAGAAAACAATGAAACCTTGTGAGCTTTAAAAACAACATAAGCACAGTAATGTAAAACAGAAGGTCCAGCAATAATGTAAAACACATTTATGCATCTTACAATACATAAATAATCTGGTCTTTGCCAGGTTCTAAACAACTGAAATCTAACCTAAAATGTACAAAACCGTGAAGTACAGATGACAGCTTAACAGTTTTGTGACAAACCAGGTACTAAGTTTGAAATAGAAATGTACACATCAAAGATGTGTCCTTTCTATTTACCATTTCTGTATGCCAAGAGTCCGCAATTGTCTAAAAGTAGACACGTAATTTGTTGAAAGAAAGCAAATATCAAATTCTATTTTTTTTTTTTTTAATTTACTAAATGTTTCCAAGAACATAAAATAAAGTATACCTATTGCTGAACTCAGAATGTATTGACACTTTAAATAAACTAGAGTTGGTTCATCAACAATGGTTGTAAAATTTTAAAAGAAGAAATTGCATCTGAAAAAAGAAAGAACACCCCCACAAAGCCATACATTCCCAGATTTAGACATTTTTCAAAGTCAGGAACATGAATTCATGAGAAGCTAGTGGGCACACAGCCAGAGATTGGTTTGCACTTAAAAAACTTCCATCAGTACTAACCATGTGTTCTATCATGCAACAAAGTCCTCCAGACACAATGCAGAGTAATGTGTGAAATTTTCTGTTTCACTGCATTCACCTTTACTTGAAAGTACAATGGCATGTGTTAAGATAAAAAAAAAAGTCTTTACTGTAATTACCACACTCTTTCAAGTCAAAGGCTTTGCATTAAGATAGTGTGGTTGTTCTCAGCTGTGGGAATTCATTAACTTTTGGAACAGAATTTCTTGAAATGAATCGTATGACCTCACTCCCCCTTGTATTGAGGACGCCTCTTCTCCTTAAAAGCAGCCAAACCTTCCAATCGGTCTTTTGTTGGGATCACCTATAAAATCATAAGTACAAGAAGCAATTTGGACTTTTGAGGTTTGTCTCACATCTGCTTTTACAGTTTTACAGTCTAAATTTTTTGTATCTGGTCAGTTGTATAGCTTAAAATCCCTGTATTTGTTTTGACTGTGTATGGACAAGGCCTAAGAAGCCAAAAAGGGTGGAAGCTAATAGCTAGTCATATGTATGCAGACTTCACTCATTTTCAGCAACCAGAAATGAAAATGCTAAGATGTTAATGTATGCTAACATATATTATATTACAAGACAATGTTGTGCTTGGTGCTGTTTTATTTAGTCAAACAATGATCATGTGAAGTTGCATTGATTGAGCACAATCCACCACATCCAATTGCAGTTTACTCCATTCTGCTAAGAATAGAATAAACTTTTGAATTTTGTGTCAATTGTAAAGTACCATTGAAGATGGTATACTATGTTGCCAAAAGTATTCGCTCACCTGCCTCTACTCAAATATGAGCTTCTCAGCCACAGGTTTAAATTTGATGTCTCTCCTCCCTTTGCAGATATAACTGCTTTAAATCTTCTGGGAAACTTTAAATCTCCCACAGGGTTCAGCATTTAGGAGTGTTAATGGGACTTTTGACCATTCTTCCAGGAGCACATTTGTCAAGTCACATTCTTGATGTTGGACAAGAAGGCCTGGATCTCAGTCTCTGCTCTAATTCATCCTAAAGGTGTTATTTACAGTTGAAGTCAGGACTGTGTGCATGCCAGTCAAGTTTATCCACACCAGACTGTGCCATCTATACACAGTCCAGTCAGACAAGTACCATTGTCCTGGCAACCGTTAAACTCGTCCATCACATCACCATACAGAGAAGCGCAATTCGTCACGCTTCTGCGTAATGATCTTCCCCAATTTATATGGGGAAGATCACATATCACTATTCAAAAAAACAAAACAAACGTGCCTCTGCTTCTCTAGAGTCCAGTGGTGGCAGTTTTACACCACAGCATCTGATGCCTTGCATTGCACTTGGTGATGTATGGCTTGGATGCAGTTGGTTACCATGGAAACCCATTCCATGAAGCTGTCTGTGCACTGTTCTTGAGCTAATCTGAAGGCCACATGAAGTTTGGAGGTCTGCAGTGATTGACCTCTTCACACCATGTGCTTCAGCATCCACTGACCCCGCTCTGCCAGTTTATGTGGCCTATCACTTCATGGCTGAGTTGCTGTCCTACCAAACACTTCCAGTTTCTTATAATACAGTTGACGGTGGAATATTTAGGAGCGAGGAAATTTCACAACTGGATTTATTACACACATGGCATCCTATCACAGTTCCACACTGGAATTCACCGAGCTCCTAAAAGTGACCCATTCTTTCATAAATGTTTGTAAAAACAGTCTGCATGGCTAGATGCTTAGTTATATACACCTGTAGCCATGGGGGTGATTGGAATTGCAAGAATTTGGATGGGTGACCAAATACTTTTGGCAATACAGTCTATGTTTCTTTGCTCTGCAGGGCCTTGTTTCAGAAAGCAAAGTTAACAAGCCCTGAGTAGAAGGCACTCTCTAATTAAACCTACATCAGGTTTAGAAGGTTTTCCAGGGAAAGTCCAGTTTAGTTTTCTACAAAGCTCACAATAACATCATATCTTCATACAACAGTTATGGAGATACATAACTGTTGTGTCTTCTGAGAACTACAGAAACTCAATTGAAGAAAAATCAAAATTGGCTGTTGAAACCATTTATCCAACACTCACCTGAGCATAGCACGCCTCTTCAATTGCCAAACCTGTAGCTAAATCCACCTGAAAGTGAATAAGGCATTTGTCAGTAAAGTACACAAGAAACTTGAAATCGTTTTGCTTCAAATATTGTCCCGGGTTGATGTTAGGACAAATACTTCTAAAATATATGGCAGAATCTAAACAATCTCTTTGGACACACAATGACCTGATGTGACTCCTCTTAAGGAGCTCCTTGACCTAACAATCCCTTGATTATGAACTGATGAAAGGATATTCTATTTCAACTGATACCAATATATTGTTTAAATTTCACACCTCTTCTGGGTAAATTCAGTAAATTTAGTCAAATTTAACCATTAAAATTCTCAAAAAATGATCAAACAACATGTGGTGTGTTTCCTCTGTAGTATGAAGTTTGAACAACATATAAATGTAAAATTAAGTTTAGTATGTATGTATCTTAATTAGCCATTCATCCATCCAACCATCTTCTGCTTGGGGTCGGGTTGTGGGGGTCCCACGACCCGACCCCAAGCAGACGACCCCTAACCCCTAACCCCTAACCCTAATCCAGACTTCCTTCTCCCCAGCCACTTGGGCCAGCTCCTCTGGAGGAATCCCAAGGCCTTCCCACAGTCATGACCCAAAGCTCCTGACCATAGATGAGGGTAGGAACATAGGTCGACTGTTAAATCAAGACCTTTGCTTTTTGACTGAGTTCTGTCTTCACCTCAACAGACCGGTGCAGCGCCCGCTTCACTGCAGATGCTGCACCAATCCGTCTGTTGAGCTCCCACTCCATTTTTCCCTCATTCATGAACAAGATCCTGAGATACTTAAACTCCTCCGCTAGGGTCCCTTACCCCTTTCACTGATTATCTCCCCTGACCTGGAGAAGGCACTCTACCCTTTTCTGGCTCAAGACCATGGCCTGAGATTTGAAGGCACTGATTCTCATCCCAGCCATTTCACACTGGCTGTGAAACGCTCCAGAGAAAGCTGTAGATCACGACCTAATGAAGACAACAGGACCACATCATCAGCAAAAAGCAGAGATGTGATCCCAAAGCCACCAAAACAGATCCCCTCAACACCTTGGCTGCGCCTAGAAATCCTGCCTATGAAACTAATGAATCAGTGACAAAGGGCAGTCTTGCTTGAGTCCTACTCTCATCGGAAACAAGACCGACTTACTGCGGGATATGTGGGCCAGACTCTGGCACCAGTCAAACAGAGACCTAACAGCCCATATCAAAGGGCCTGGTACCCTACTCCATACTTCCGGACGGTCAAATGCCTTTTCCAAGTACACTAAAGTCTAGCAATAGATTTATGTACATTCAGTAAAACAGGCCACAGATGAAATAGTGTGTTGGTTATCCATTAGGAGTCGTCCAGAAAGCAACTTTTGGCCCATCCCAAGACTTCCCTACTGTCAGTCAAAAAACTGAAGCCATTTTTTCCTCTTTAGTTTATTGACCCATCAAGTACCCAGCCAATCTTTGTAATATGTCACTGACTTACGGATATATCACTTATTATTAAGAATGCCGAAAATAAGAATTTGCATTTGGACAGACAAATTATTAAAGTTATTTACCACAATTTAAAAATTGTTTTTGATTATTAATTTCATTGTGTTCCATTGTGTCTTGTCAGGTTTAAACTTTTAAACTACTTGGTGCAAACAGACCACTGAGCCTGTGGTATAAACATTAGTTTTAGAAAGGTATTTACTGATAGTCATTTATGCTGGCCAGGTTTTCTGTTCCTCTTTTGTCATTATACTACATTCAGTAGTCCTTAAAATGTTCTAAATACTACCTGTTATCTTAATACTAACTAAAAGTAGAACTTAACCCTTTCATGCATAGTGGTCACTATAGTGGACAACTATCTAAAAGCCATTTTCTTGTGCTTTTTATGTTATAAATGCACACAGACCACTGAAGTAGACACTAATGCATCATAAAATCAACTACTGGACATCAGCTGTAAATGCAAGAAATTAATTTTGTTAAATCGAATATGGCCGACAACAAGGTTTCCCCCAAAAAACTTGCTAAGCCCAGTGGTCGAGGCACCAATTCAGTCTACCAGCGGTCCACCATGTTTTTGCATTAAAAGATGTTAAGTTGAGAGGAAAAGTTAAAATATTACTGGGTAATTACATGTTTCATTGACAGCGTCAGTAAAACAGTATTTAAACCCACAACTAGACTTAAAAACAACAAATCTAAAAATACAATTAAAATGAATATCAATTATTTGCACTTCTGTTTAATCCAAATTATGTCAGCAGCCCCTTAAGGCCCCTCAGAGCTTCAGGGGCCTATAGATGCTAATATTTCAACACAGAGCACAGATACTTAAATGTAACATTTGTTTATTGAGATGATCAATGGTGTTAAATTTCATTCAATGGTTTCAGCAGATATAAATTAAAATATTTTAAATTGTTTAACATTTATATGTAAGATTTTATGGAGCTGGTAAATTTATTTTGTAAAAGTTCAAAGAAAAATATTCATAGTTAAACTGTTTTGTTAACATAGCTATAATTTGATGCTATTAGTTTAATCTTTGAATTTGAGCTTTGTTTGTACACAAATACAAATTAATAAACTGCAATTATAACTGATGGGTTTTTAGGTTGGCCAATTAAACTAGACCCCCTGTCACAGGGGGTTGATGTAAATATCCGTACAGGTCAGCCTGTGTCCAGTTTGAGCGAAAGGAGGCGCGCAGGATCCGTGCTGAGGTAAACTCAAGACATCCAGCTGCTGCAGCGTGCGAGGCAACGTGCAGAGACTCCAGCTGTGTGATAGGTCCGGCTTAAAATGGATAAACTGTAAACCTCTTTCGGGAATAAATCTGTTCCACCAGTGAAACGCTCAGAGCAACACAGACGCTTCCAATTTGGCTTTAAAAAGAATGTTTAAAAAAGCGTTTTTTATTTTTGTTTTTTTTTTAAATTATTATCATTTTCCTAAATGTATAAACAAGAAGGTGGTAGTAAAGCATGGTGGGCCACCATAATCGAGAAATAAATATCAAACCTGGAAACCTGATATCGTAGCGG
>VMRN01001141.1:0-10586 GCA_010277015.1 Poeciliopsis turrubarensis | reverse complement strand
GGGCCCCGTTGCCCACAACAGGAAAAGGTCTCAACCTACAACTTACATACCTATCCACAAATACAAATACAAATACAAATCCATACATATTACTTTTCAAATACAATTGTAAACAGGTGTGTTTTTAGTTGAGATTTAAAGGAAGTCAGGGTTTCCGCTGTTTTATAGTTTTCTGGAAGTTTGTTCCAAAGTTTTGGTCCATAGATGCTGAAAGCTGCTTCTCCTCTTTTGGTTCTGGTTCTGGGGATGCAGAGCAGACCAGAACCAGAAGACCTGAGAGGTTTGGCAGGTTGATACAACAACAGCAGATCTTTAATGTATTGTGGTGCTAAACCGTTCAGTGATTTGTAAACTAACAGTATTTTAAAATCTATTCTTTGAGCTACAGGTGGAGGGACTTTAAAACTGGTGTTATGTGCTCTATCTTCCTGGTTCGAGTGAGAACGCGAGCGGCAGCGTTCTGGATCAGCTGTAGCTGTTTGATTGATTTGTTGGACAGGCCTGTGAAGACACTGTTACAATAATCAATGCGACTAAAGATAAACGCATGGATGAGTTTCTCTAGGTGTGGCTGTGACATTAGTCCTCTAATCCTGAAGATGTTCTTCAGGTGATACAAGGCCGATTTTGTTACTGTCTTTATGTGGCTCTGGAGGTTCAAGTCCAAGTCCATCACTACTCCCAGATTTCGGGCCTGATCGCTAGTTTTTAGTTGTAATAACTGAAGCTGTGCATTGACTCGAGATCGTTCCTGTTAGGTTCAAACCCCTAACATTTGTAAAACTTTACCTAAAAAGACAGAAAGACAGACACAAGACATCAGTTCAGTTTTACTCGCGAGGAGAGTGCCCCAGAGACGTACTTAGTTACAATCTCCAACACACTCTAAGTTACGTCCTGGCTCTCAACGCTCTTTATTTCCTTAGGTCGCCCTGTTTACATTTGCGTCACAGTCTCTAAGGGGAGGGGGATCACACAGACTGTGATTATTTGATAAACATATTACAATATGATGACTTCTCCTTAACTGCTCACATGTCTCAGCTACTGTTTCTTAAACAATCAACTTTTATTTCCTCATCAGTAGGAACAGTCCTTCCTTATCAATTCCTCTTTCCTCATCAGTTGGAACAGTCCTTCCTTATCAATTCCTCTTTCCTTGTCGAACCTTTCTTTGCACACAAGTCTCAACTGCACTCTACTTTCGTAAGAGATCTGAATATCACATACCCACTGAACTACACAACAAGCTTTAAGAGATATATTTTCTAGATAAACATGGGATAACATATACATTTATTCCAACAGTTCCTCTTTAGGTCCAAAAATAATTACTTCAGTTTTATTTTTGTTCAGTTGGAGAAAGTTTTGGCACATTCACACATTTATCTGTTCTAAGCATTTATTCAGTGATTGGATGGGTTCAGAGTCACCTGGTGACATCGTAATGTAGAGCTGTGTGTCATCCGCATAGTTATGGTAGCTAATATTATTTCCTGTTATAACCTGAGCTAGTGGGAGCATATAAATATTGAATAAGAGGGATCATAGGATTGAACCTTGGGGTACTCCACATGTGACCTTTGACCTCTTTGATGAGAAGTTTCCAATTGAAACAAAAAAATCCCTGTTCTTTATGTAAGATTCAAACCAGTCAAGCACCGAACCGGAGAGTCCAACCCAACTCTCCAGTCGATTCAGTAATATGTCATGGTCGACAGTGTCAAAAGCTGCACTGAGGTCCAACAGAACCAACACCGTGGTTCTCCCACAGTCCGTACTTATATGGATGTCATTGAATACTTTTACAAGGGCAGTCTCCGTGCTATGGTGAGCACAAAAACCAGATTGGAAAGAGTCAAAGAAGTTGGTCATCATGAGGAAACCATTTAATTGTTTACACACAGTTTTTTCAATAATTTTGCTGATGAATGGGAGGTTGGAGATCGGCCTGTAATTCTGCAGTAGTGATTTGTCCAGATTGTTCTTTTTTAGCATTGGTTTGATAACTGCTGTTTTCAAAGCCAGGGGGAAAACGCCTGATGTGAGTGATGAGTTTACTATTTGGATCAGAAATGTGTGGGTAGGACATCCAGCAGCAGGAGCTTGAACTTAATTGACTTATAATTTCTTCTAGGGTTTTATAATTAAGTGGTTGAAAGTGGGTCATTTTTCCTGTATTAGTTTTCTTTGTGTTCAGCAGTGGTTCTGGCTGTAGAGTTGATGTGCAGATTAATCCTCTGATTTTTTGGATTTTCTCTGAAAAGAAGTCAGAAAACTTAGTGCAGGCAGCATTAGATTGAAGTTCAGGTGGTAGTGTCAGAGGAGGGTTTGTGAGCCTGTCAACTGTTGCAAATAAAGCTCGAGCATTGTTAATGTTTTTGTTTATGACATCTGCAAAGAAAGCCTCCCTTGCATGTTTTAGTGTTAAGTGATAGTTACATAGTCTTTCTTTATAGATGTTATGATGAACGTGAAGTTGAGTTTTACACCATTTTCGTTCTGCCCTGCGGCAGAGTTGTCTTGCAGATCGAACTGTTTGTGCATTTCTTCATGGAGATTTATTCCTGCCAGTCACAACCTTTACTTTAATTGGGGCAATGGAATCAATTATATATGAAACTTTAGAGCGAAAATCATCTACCAACTTATCTACATCATTACAGCTTAAGGGTGAGTAAGAAGAGTAGATTTGATTAAATGTTTCTGCTGTGTTTTCTGTAAAAGAACATTTTGTGACAGCAGCTGTTTGTCCAAGTGGGTCAAAGAATAAAGAGCCTTCAAAGATAACAGCAAAGTGATCCGACAGTGCGACATCAGTTACAGAGACATTGGAAATATTCACACCCTTACTGATAACCAGGTCCAGTGTGTGACCTTGATTGTGTGTTGCTTGTTTGACATGTTGTGTTAAACCAAAATTTTCTAAAATATCAGAGAGCTTTTTTGCTCCTCTGTCTTGGGGTTTGTCCACATGAATGTTGAAATCACCAACAATTATTAAACAATCATAATCAATGCATATGAGAGATAGAAGATCATTCAAGTCATTAAAGAAATTTTCCACGTATGTTGGAGTTTTGTATAAAGTTAGTGTCAAAGTTCGTTTATAGCCTTTAACCTGAATTCCAAGATACTCAAAAGAGGTGAAATGACCGAAAGAGATTTTACTACAGTTTATGGCATTCTTAAATATAGAAGCCACGCCTCCTCCTTTTTTATGTTTTCTATTCTCACTTAAAAAATTGTAGTTGGGAGGCGCTGATTCAATTAGTACAATTTGGTCATTATCGTCATTCAACCATGTTTCTGTCAAAAACATAACGTCAACATTATACTCAGTGATTAAATCATTAATTAATAGAGCTTTAGCACAGAGTGATCTGATATTTAAAAGTGCTACTTTAAGTGACTTGGAGGCCAAAAGATTTTCAGTCTGAGGTTCCTTTAGGCAGGGGTCACTCTGAGGTTCGAATTAGGACCGCTGTATTTCATATTCCTATTTTTTGTAAATTTTCTTGCAGTGATCCGGACAGGTAATGTCCTGTTCTGCATTTCCAGGGGGCCAGATGCATTCTGGAGGAAGACTGGTGTAAAGATAATATCTGGTCCCCAGCCTCAGACCTCAGAAACGCAGAGTGATGGATCCTCTGGAGAGTCAGGGGCTACATGAGTGCTAAGGAGAGACGTGCCGAGGCGAACCTGTTGATTCATTCCATCTGTAAATTTAAGAAACTCTGGTCCGGACGACATTTCTTCATTGGTATCTATTGAATCCTGTGATTGATTGGGGGAGCAGAGAGGGAGGGGGGAAGGAGGGAGGGAAGCAGTTACTCCATCTCCAGTCGATTTATCAGCTTGTTTTGGAATGTCGTGTTCCTGATCCGGGGAGCGTTCCATCCTAGTCAGACATCCTTGAGCCTGTTCTTCTGACGTGATGATCCTGTTGCTGTCCTTGATAAAATAGAAAAGGTTTGCAGTGAGTAGCTTTGTTCCGTGTTTATTAAGATTGCGTCCCCCTCTTCCAAAAAGGTGAAAGCGCTGCCTATAGATCCGGAGGTTATCGATGAAGGTCACTGAGCAGGTGGAGCAGGTTTTAATCAGCCATTTGTTGATCGTGAGCAGCCTGGAGTGTTTTTCGTCTCCCCATTGAGGTGATGGAATTGGACCACTGAGAAATAACTTCATTTTCAGTTTTCCCATAGTGTCCAGGAGAATGTTAAAGTCCTTTTTCAGAATCTCAGACTTTTGTTTTGCCAGGTCGTTGGCTCCGACATGCACAACTAAAGTCTCAATATCTGGCTGATCGGTGGTTTGAGAGAGCAGTTTGTTGGTTAAATCAGACAGTGTCACCAGGAAAATACATCACTCTTGTTTTCCTGGGATTACAAACATCACTGATTCCCTTTACTGCCTCATCTCCAACAATAAGCACTTTTGGGACACCTTTTGTTTTCCTGGTGGTCGCTTTGTCCTTTGGAGCTTTGGGGGATCGATGTGTTGGTCTTGCCTCACTGTTGATATTTGAAGGGGAAGTTTCCCTCAGAGGCTCAGGCTGGAGTGCAGAAAATCTGTTTTTAAGTGGGATTCCCACAGAGTCAGAATGTTTTGAGGCTCTTGCAGGTTGCTTTGTCTCTGGGAGCAGGGTCGGTGGAGGCGTTTTGGTTGCAGCTGATTGTTTATCTTTCGTTGGGGGAGCAGGTGTTGAAGTTGAAGGTGGGTTTCGGCTCAGAGCCTGCCACGCTGATTCGTCCAGGTGCGGGGTTCTCCTTGATAGTTGTCTCATCGGATCCACAATGTGAGACTCCCGTTTCGGCTTGGAACCCAGAGCATTCCAGGGTGAGCTGCTCGGTGCAGGGCGCACGACCTCTCCGTTGATTTGAGGAAGGGTCGTCTCATTTCCACAGGCAGCGTTGATCTTAAAGTTCACCTCCAACAGTTTGATCTTCATCTGAAGTCGTAAAATACTGCTCATGTCCTTGGGGTCAGCCGGAGGCATTTTGCCTTGGTTTAACTTGGAGGTAAAGAAAAGTAGGTAAAAATAAAAATATCCCCCAGTCCTTAGGTTTGTAGTAATCCAGTTAAAATGTCAATAATGTAAATATAACTATAAAAACTGTCACTTTCAAAATAATTCACAGGCAGAGTTGACGCCACCCACCAACTGATTCTGTCATCAGGCAATTAAAAGAAAAACATATGCTCAGTTATTAACAGTTGTTTAAATAGTTCATGATCTTAACATGTTAGTGACATGATTGGTTTCAATTTACGGACCCACATGCAGAAACCACACGTTGGATTGAAATGAATGAGTGATTTATTTACATAGGACAAATTAAAATCTATCCTTCGGGCATCAGCGGGAGATCGAGGGTCACTTAACCAGGTAGGCCTGAAACGAGAACTGAGTTATGTCGGGCTTGAAATGAGTAGTCGGAGGGGGAAACAGGAACAGGCTTACTTTGGTTCGGGTCCGTCGAGGCGTGGGAGTGATAGGCCAGGGTCCAGGGTGTGCGGCGGTCTCAAAGGCGAGTGCGAGGAGGGAGTGAAGGAGAGCTGGAAACTTGAAGGATCAGACTGGCGGCGGTGGAAACGGCGGAGCGAGCAGGCAGGTGAGTTCTCGGGTGAGGCGACAACAATCTCTAGGAACGAACAAACACAGAAAAACCAGATGACTTCAGATGTACTCGAAAAATGTTCTCAGGAAACGGTTAACCACAGGAGAGGCCAGAGTTACTACCGGTGCACGTAACCATCTAGCATAGACTGAAGATTCTGCTGCTCCTATATTCTACCGCGCTGATGAGGAAGATCAGCTCCACCTGTGCCAGCTCCAGGGCTCCTCACAAAGATCCTCGCTGAAAAGAGATGTGACACTCGCACACATACACACTCTCACACAGGAACCCTGACACTACCCCCCCTTAAAGACCGCCACCTGGCGGTTGGGTTGCGGACGAGCCACGAGAAGCCTCAAACTCCCTAATCAGTTCGGGATCCAAAATAAATGAACGAGGAACCCATGACCGTTCCTCTGGGCCATAACCCTGCCAGTCCACCAGGTACTGGAACCCCCGACCACGACGACGCACATCCAGAATTGCCGCAACATCATATGCTGGGTGACCATCAACCTCCCGGGCGGGCGGCGGGGGCTCGGAAGGAGGGGAAAGGGGGCTGGAACGAACAGGCTTGATGAGGGACACGTGAAAAACAGGGTGGATCTTCAACCCCACCGGCAGCTTGAGACGGACGGCCGAAGGGCTGAGGACAGCAGTAATCTTGAAGGGACCAATGAAACGGGGAGACAACTTGCGGTTGGAAGACTTGAGATTGATGTCTCGAGTGGAGAGCCAAACCTCTTGACCAGGTGAGTATGATGGCGCCGGTGTTCTTTTACGGTCCGCCCATCGGCGATTACCCTCCGCCGTTCGGTTGAGAGCGGCGATGGTCTGGGCCCAGATGTGCCTGCAGCGACCGAGATGATGCTGGACCGACGTGACGGATGATCGTTGTTCATCAGCTGGAAACAGAGGAGGCTGATAACCGAGAGATGACTCAAAAGGAGACAGACCAGTGGCAACGGAGGTGTGACAATTGTGGGCATACTCCACCCACGGCAGGTGTGAACTCCAGGTAGTTGGGTGCGAGGAACAGAGACATCGGAGAGATAAATGACACACCCATTGACCAAACACAGACTTACTGTTTATTCACTTTGAAAGTCTTCCTGTTCTGAAGCTTTTAGGGATGATATCTGCTTCCATAGAAGCTTGCCTTCATAGAAATTAACGAAAACCCACATGTGTTTTCGGAGTCTGTGTTCTGTGTGTGGTTGTTCTCCTGAGGCCCCATGTTATTCACCTGTCACCCTGTGTTGTTCACCTGTAAGGATGTTACAGAGCAAAGACCATTTAGATTAAAACCCTTAACTGTTAATATTTTATCGATATCACCATATAGAAAAACACAAGAGGATATCCTATCACAGGAATAGTGTAAGGTTCCAGAAAATGTACCCAATGACTATTGTAGACAACAAATAATGAGCAGACATACAGAAAAATGCTATATTTAAAGACAGTCGCTAAAGGAAACTTAGTTAGTTTTCCAATAAAACTTTAAAAGCAATAAACTCTAAAAGCACTAAATATTCACCAGATGACAAATTGTAAAGGTGGCCAGAATTCGGAGTCCTTTGGCTGCTGAACATGAGATACTTCAATATGAATATTATTTAAATAGGTGTTGCCTGTTTAAATAATGGTAGTGTTGCTGTTGCTCATTTTGATCTCTTCAGTCAAAACAGCTTGTATTTTACATTCTACACATATATCTGTTTACAAAATTCCTATTTTAGTACATTTTAGTACCCTTCAAATCAGAAATTGATGCTGCGCAGGCTACAAGGTAGTTACTACTCAAAGTACACTGGCGAGAAAATAGTCTCAAAATATCTGTGCGTGTGTGATTCTGGATTTGTAATCTATGTAAGCATCTTTGTGTGTAACTTTTGGTAGTTGTATCAGTGAAACATAATTTGTTAACTGTAAAAGAACTGTGCGTAACTCAGGATACTTGTAGATATGTGGTCATATGCGTACACAAATATGAAAAAATTACGAATGCAAAATGAAAGTACACACACACAATTACAATTTCTATAAGCATTACATTTCTACACACAACCTCAAATATTACCTCAACCTCACAAATCTGATAATTACAAATTCTTCCTTCTCCTATGCCTGCAAATAGTGTTGTAATAAAGACCACTTAACCCGAGACCAAGACAAGACCAAGACTTTTAGGATCCAAGACTAAAACCGATGGAAGCTGAGACAGAGTCAAGACCAAGACAAGCGGCCTGCGCGACATGACACAATAAGATGTGAAACATGATCAAAATTGGTTCTCAAATTGATCTGAAAAATCCACATTCCCATTAAAATATTAATAAAATAAAATATTTAATATTAAATATTACATATTTAGAGCTGAAATAAATGTAACCAATATTATCAATTCAAACTCTTTGTTCTGCTTTGCTTCCATCTCTGTGCTACAATCCGAGAAGGTCTCATGCCACATCCCTAAAAATGATAACGCCCTGGGCATTTGCCCATGTCGCTCATGTCAGAAACCACAACTGTCTGCACCATTAAACATAGCAATTAAGGCAATGCTAATGGTAAACAACGCTCAGCTATGAACTCTGACCAAAGAGGGTCAAGCAAGAAATAACCAAGCACAAGGCGTGCACCCTGACCTTTGTCCCACTGCATGAAGCTAGGCACCACACAGTGCTGTTATGTCTACCACCATGACAGGTGACGAAAACAATCTAAAGAGCAATGAGCATGTTTATCATTTGTAGGTAGCCAGCTGCTGTCTGTGAAAGGTTATATTGTGTCACTGTGCAACTTTGGTTGCAACATCCTGAAGCCCTCATCTGGAGATTTCAATCATGTCACCCTGAATTCCATTCTGGCTGCTTTTCACTAGATTGCCAGCTGTTCCACTACAAAAAACAGGTTAATTGACTTATTGTACACCATCGTAAAAGGCTGTTGCCCTTCTACCACTGGGCAAGTCAGACCACAACCTTGTGTACAGACAGCCCCAGTACATGTCCAAAGGCAGGGTGTCTCCAATCGCTCCATCAGAAGATGGACTCCTATGTACTGTTGTTTAGAGCGTCATTGCTTCTGCCATGATCTGCTGGGGCTGCAGCATCATAGCCAAGAACTAAAAAGGCTCAATAGCTTGATAAAGAAGGCTGATTCTTTTCTGGGGATGACTGTAAAACCTTTCAAGGTGATCATCCAATGAAAGATTCTTCATAGGATCAATAAAATTATAGACAATTCTGACCATCCTCTTCATGAGACTGTCTTGGGAAGGTAGTGACTGATTCAGTCAGAATCAGTGCAGAACAGACTGGTACAGAAGATCTTTCCTGCCAACAGCCATCACCATCTTCAATAACTCTTTGAAGAATCTAAATTGAGTTACAACATTTAATTTCCCTTAAATTATTAATTTAATAAAGTATTTTTGAATTTGGATTTGAATTGGAATAACTTTTTCAACACGTTTAGCTATTATGGTACACCCACCACCATCACTAGACTTACTCTGCCCCAGTGCTCCAGTGCATTTTCCTCCTGCCAGCAGATGCAGTCATTCAACCATCATGGCTCCCTCCCCTCATTTTTATCCCAAACTAGCCCCCTGACCCAACCTCATCCCCCAAGGCAGCTTAGTATCCCCTCTTCTTTCTCTCTTTCTCCACACAGCCTCTTTCATGCCTTACGGCTGATCAGATGAGGGCAGAATTGAGGAAGCTTCGACCAACAGGAATGTTGCATGATGTCTTCCAAAAAAGAACAAGCTTTGTCATTCAGCTCACCAGTGAGCTGAAGGACATCACACTGGTGGCATACGTCACATCTGAAGACTCTGGAGAGGCTCTTCCTCAACCATCTCAGAATGCACATAAAGAATGCTGAAGATCCCTAGCAGTTTGGCTACCGGGGAGAGGCTGGAGTGGAGGATGCCATTATCTACCTCCTACATCGAGCCCACTCGCACCTCGACAAGAGAAGTGGCACAGTCACGATTCTATGCCTGGATTTTTCGAGTGCCCTTATTACAATCCAGCCCTCTCCACTTCTGAAAAAAACTTACCAGAATGAAAGTAGACTCCTGCCTGGATTTCCAGCTACAGACAGACCACGGTAGTCAAGATCACAGACCTCAGTCTGTGATCTTGTTATTCAATTTCAGATGAATAACATCACATCTGAAATTGTGGTCTGCAACACAGGGACCCCACAGGGGGAGGTGCTGTCACCCATCCTCTTCAACCTGTACATTTTACACTTGTGTTACAACACTGAATCATGTCCAGGATGTACGCCAATGACACTGACATCATGGGGTGCATCAAAGACAAAGTGACGGACTTTATTGTCTGTTGCCATAGAAACAGCCTGCAGCTAAACACATCCAAGATGAAGGAAGTGGTTATTGACTTCAGGATCAGCTGGTCCACAACCAGTTTGGCTAGAAGGGCAGGAGGCGGAGGTAGTGCAGACCTATAAATATCTTGGTCTTTGGCTGGACAAGAAGTTAGACAGGACAAGCAACACAAAGCAGCTCTATAAGAAAGGGAGGCTGAGATCCTTTAACATCTGTGGAAAGCTGCTGGGGTTGTTTTACCAGTCTGTTGTCGCCAGCATTTTGTTAGATGATGTGATGTGCTGGTGTGGCAGGATCTCTAAGGCAGACTATATGAAGGAATTTAAAGGTGCTAAATTCATGGAATATATCAATAAAGAAATACACGTAACTCAAATTCTTTCTGCTCATAGCCAAAAACGGAAAGAGATTTAATGCACATCTGCAGAACCAAAACATCACATGTACATCATTACAGAAATCCAAAATCCCTTGAGTTCTGCTTCTGATATCAGTTTCCCAGCTCGACTGGTGTGTATTGGGAAGCTTTGTTCCTCCCCTTCATTTGCGTATCAATTCTGGCTCCGTTTTACACTGGATCTGTATTTGGAAATTCCGAG
>VMRN01001140.1:0-10606 GCA_010277015.1 Poeciliopsis turrubarensis | reverse complement strand
TCCAGGTTTTACTCTGCACTGATTTGTCCTCTCAATGCAAATAATGGAGTATGGATGGATGCAGCGCGGCCACTCAGAGCGCCGTCCGCTCCACCTGCGGCGCAGCCGAGCGTGCTGCAGCTGTAATTGGCCATCGCATCGATGACAGAGAAAGCTCATCCATTCATCACGTCTCCCTCCTCTCTCTCTCTCTCTCTCTCTCTCTCGGCCCCGCTGCTGCCAACCTGGACCAGTCCCCCCCTCTCCTCCTCCTCCTCTGCTCCTCTTCCTCATTAAAGTGGGACCCAGGCAGTAGCGGTCACTGCCTCTCATTTATTTTCATTTGAAACTGGTGCAGCTCCACTGATCCTCTGGGGCTGCAGGAGAGAGGAGGATGGTGTCATTCTGATAACAGCCAACACACACACACACACACACACCCACACACACACACACACACACACACGCACACACACACGCACACACACACACACACACACACACACGCCGTAATGCCATGCCTTGTGCGTGTGGACGGGACACACACACAATCCCAAACACAAAGGCGTGTCTGTGTGCGTCTGCCTGTGAGTAGATGCACTTTCACACCCATTTCAATTCATTTCACGCACATATTCACACATTTCATGTACCTGCGAAGCGCCACGCCGCGCCGCTCCTCCTCGTCTTGCAGACGCCCCCACCCAACAGCATGCTTCTGTCTTGATTGTGTGATTTTTGAGACGGTGATGATAGCGGGGTGTGAATCAGCGGCCGGTTAACCTGCACCTATTGTCACCTGAATGATTGCCTGTATTGATCGGGTGTCTGTTGCGTGTGTGTGTGTCTGCAGGGGGGCTTCCTGCAGGAGTGTGTTCGTGCATTTTATTAGACGCCCTGGCGGAGCGGCCCTGCCTGACACTCGCCTGATTGAAAAGGGGCGAGGCAGATTAAATCGCCGTGGCGACGGGGACGGCGTGCGCCCGGCGGGCGTTTCGAAGCCTCACGGCTCTGACCCACCAGACTGAACTGGACGAACGGGACCGTTACACAGGGACGGGTCACCGACCCAAACACTGACTGGAAGAACTGGGCGGAGACCAGAGGCTCATCCGTCTCCCTGCTGCACTTCACATTCCCAACTTTGAAGGACTTCTCCACAAAACTCACTGACTTCAAATCACAGAAAATCCAGCTTCTTCCCAGCAGAGGCGGATCTAAAAGGGGCAACAGGGGGGCCGAGTCTCGACCCTCAAACTAAACTCTCAGTTTTATGTGCAGAAGCCTCTTAAAGCCTTGAAATGAAATATTAATTCACCAAACATTGTTCTCAATTGTACTTCTCAAGTAAAAAGACTTCATAATTTTGAGGTAGCCGACCAAGAATTTACTCAAATCTTTACAAAAGAAAAAGAAACTGTGAATGTTTTTCTACTAATAATTAAAACACTTTACTTAATATTTATAAATTATGCCAAGCAGGCAGAAAGTGAAGTGAAAATTCTGGTATTTTAAAGACTAAAATGTGAAAAATGATAAAATTACAAATGAACTAAATGATAAAGGTCATTTTTAACCAAAATTGATCTGTTTTCTTTCAAAACACTAAAAAGATTTTTAGTGTTTTGCGACTTTTTGTTGTCTCAAAATGTGAAAATGTGTTGCTTATGTTTTCAGTTTAAGTATAATTGGAATGCCTAGACATGATATCATAATTATAATACTTTATCAGATGATTTTATCAATATATTCTTCCAAACTGTGAGGATATTTATCATCGAGATCTGATCCAACATGCTGAACATGAATGCAAAACCAAGATGGCTTCCACTCAGAGATGAAACTAAAGATTAAAAAATCCATTTTCAGTTTTCAATCAGGATCTGATTGAAAAAAAAACAAAAACAAAAACAAAAACAAAAACAAAAAAAAAACAAAAACAAAAACTACTAATTGTGTAAACATTTTTTGTGGATTAAAATCTATGTAATTATTTAATGGAGATAAAAACAATTAGTCCTTATAATAATGAATTAATTTAGAATAATTTATAATCCCGAGTGAGAAAGTGGCTGCTGCTTTATGAGAGTTTAAAGAATACCAGATAGAGGGAAAAATCTGTTTTTTTACACAAATCATAAAAAGCTCTCATTTAACTGCTCAGTATTAGACGGCTCTGTGTTTCATGGGGAGGTGCAGGAACCTGCAATGGTATATTTTAATGTATTTTATAGTTTAATCCTGTGCTGATTTGTATTATGACAGTTTGTTAGATTTAATGTCCAACTCTAAACTAAAATAATTAACTTTTCAGGAACAGAAAAACCTAAAAGCTGAACTTTCCTGCCAGATGCTGCAGAAATAATCCAACGCTTGTCCTGCTCTGTCCTGCTCTGACGTCGCCGCCGTCTCAGCCTGCCACTCACCTGCAGGAACGTTGTTCCCACAGGCTAAACGTGCGGAAACGTTCCCTCCCTCGCCTCTCGCTCGACGAACCGCTGGATGCAGAAAGTCACATTTTTCATCTGGAAATTGCAAATGAAGGGCATGCCTCAAAAGCAGTTTCATTTGTCACCCAATGAAGCATTCAGCGATTCAGTCAGTAAATTATGGTGCAATAAATTACTACCTGCAAACATCAATGAAATATGTTGACTCGTTGCAAAACAAGTCAACCTCAGCACGACTGTTTTTCATGATCAGGTGCGCAGCAGCGGCTCGATTCTAATCTTTTATGCAACAGGAGGGGGAGTCGGCACAAAGTGGGACCGCTGGAGTTCCACCAGTTAAATTTATCCGTAATGGGAACTTTAAAAATAAAAAATGCAACACTGGGAGAAGGTGGAATGCATTTTAGATGGAGAGGAGCGAGAGGAAGCGAGCAGCTGGGGATCTATTTTGCTTTGCCATTATTATTTTCAAAGCAGGGATGCCGCTTTTCCTCCCGTTCCTGTCGCTGTCATCGCTCCTCATCACCCCCCTGCCACCTCCTCCTCACACTTTTCCTCATTTTCACCAAAAGTTTGACACGCAGAAAAAAAAGAGCACATATTTATCCCGACCTCCTGCTCCGCCATCATCCCACCCTTTTGTGTTTAATACCTGCTAGAATAAATAAGTAAAATAAATAACAAAGGCTCTGCTAGATGGCTGGGAAAATGTCACATCCTGCTTCGCTGGAGTGGTTGCCTTTGGTCTTAATACCAAAGCCCTCCCATCAATCTGGATCCCATCTCTCTTTCTATTAAACACGAGTGCAAGCTCACAAATCAGGTTGGCAAAGATCCCCACCGCCTGGGGGCGGGGGTTCTCGCTGCAATTTACAGAAAGTTATATATAAGGAAGATTTTATAAGCAGAAGATGAAGAATGAGAACACTGACACAGAAATATGCTGCAGCTCCTGAAACATCAAGGAAAAAAGTCAGAATTCATCCATATTCATGCATGTGTGGGTGGAATAATACCAAAATGTAAATAAGCTGAAAGGCAAACACAGCAACTGTTTGATGAGAGCTGTATCTAAACAAAAACAAGTGAAATGTGAATGAAGTCAAAGGTGAATGACTCTAATCTGCCACATATTCAATTAGCAGCAGCAGAAAGCTGCCAGGAATCAAACCTGCAGCTTTTTGCTGCTTTTTAAAGTCCACTGAGAAACAAACGTATCCGAACCATCAGATACAAATTAATCTGGGAAACTCCACTGGCTTCTGTTCCAGTTCTGTCTGCGACTGGTCCGTCGCTCCCTGGTTGGTTGTGTTAACAGCAAATTCAGCGACTTTGAGATATAAAAGCTCAACAAGACAAATTATTGATTGTTTTCAAATATTTATGTGCCGAGATCAATTTGCTCTGTCAGATCGGTGACACAGGAAACCCCTCAGACATGCAGCTTTTCTGGAAAACCACATGAAAAGTCAGGATGATGCTCATCTCCATGACAACGCAGGAAAACGGGACGAATCCAGAAGGACGGGATGTTCTGCTCGACCCGGAGCGACGGATTCTGAGCCGCAGGTTCCTGTGCTTAAAACTAAACATGAGCAAGTAATTCAGATTTTAGTTCTAGAGAAACTAAACTATGAGATAAAGGTCAAAAGGTCAACTGGCAGATTATTTCACTTTGTTATGAATATAAATAGATTTTTGACTAATAAGAAAATAAATAAGTTCACTAAACCAAAGAACTGGAAACATTTTGTGTTTTTGCAGTGAAGCAAAGAGACATCTGGGTCAGGAGAGCAGCTGATGTGTGTGAGTGGGTGTGTGTGTGTGTATTTGTGTGTGTGTGAATGCATGTGTGTGTGTGTGTGTGTATGCATGTGTGTGTGTGTGTGCGTATGCAGTCGTGTGTGCGTGTGTGTTTGTGTGTGTTTGGGTGTGTGTGCGTGTGTGTGTGTGTGTGTGTGTATTTGTGTGTGTGCGTATGCATGTGTGTGTGTGTGTGCGTGTGTGTGTGTGCGTGTGTGTGCGTATGCATGTGTGTGTGCGTGTGTGAGTGTGTGTGTGTGTTATCTATGGTCTTCATGGTTCACAGTTCAGTTTAGTTAATAAGTGACAGTAAAACCTGAAGTGTGAATTCAACAAAACTAAATGATTCTCTGCAGGATCTTTGGCCTCATAAATACCAGCAATAATAACTGTTGAAGCTCCTCTGGTCTGTCTGATGTTTTAGCTAAAGTTGGGTGAAATTGTGAAATGTGCATTTTTTAAATCTCCTTTCCAAGCTTTCCAGGAATGTAGGGCAGCAGACGAGCGAGGAGCTGCTGCTTCTCTCCTGGGAGGAAACTCAAACTGAAGCTTCCAGGAACAACAGGGAAGCAGTGAAATACATGCAGAAACTCCAGGAGACAAACTGATGGCGCCAACGCCAGGATTATTATTCACAGTCTGGATTAGACCCGATGTACAAGGCTGGCTTTCATTTAATCAGATTAAATTGAGTTTTAATGTCCTGCTCAGACTGTGTGCTGCTTCTCCTGGTTATTTTCTCTTTTACATTTTAAAAATATCAATGTTTTGAGATCATTTCTATAAAAATTGATAATTCCCAATCTTAACGGTTAATTTGAAGATAAAGTTCATACGTGGGAAAATCTGACAGATTTCTATAATTTATCTGAATTTCCTGTTGGGAGTTTATGTGAACTATGTTGTCATGGTAACCCAAATCCCATCCAATAAGCTAACAGTCACTGTGCTGTGCAGACAACATGATGATCAATTTACAACGTATGATCCATTCGGAGTTGGACTTCTGCTCCAATCTGGAATAAATTCAATTCAACTCAAATGAATTCATTTTTTAAGTGCTGAGACCACAATAAAATATTTAAAATGAGTTAATTTAAAGATCTAATTAACTACAGTTCAATAAAAAGCTTCACAGACAAAATAAGCAAGATTTTTATTCAAAAATCAGTTTGAACCATCCTATTGGCCAAACGCTAATGCTAGCATTAGCTAGCACTAGCTAATGCATTAGCTAGCATTAGCATTAGCATGCTACTTTAGGCTTGGACAGTTTTGCTGATTAGCTAAGTCGTTTTAGCTGAACATTAGCAGTAGTCTTTTCCAGCGTCCAATCAGATCGCTTGGAAGCTGAAATGAAAACCCGGAAGTCGGCAGAGTGGATTTGTTGCCCATCGACGTTAGTGGATGTAGCTCGCGCATCAGATTTACGGCCAAACCAGAAACATGATTTATGAATCGAAATTACTGCATTAAGTTCCAGCTGCTAGTTTCACTTTATATATTCTTCCGTTTTGCTGTCGAAGTTTGAATGATGACCAAATATAAAATCAACAAAACATGCAAAAACTTGAAGAGACATTAAAATTTAACCCAAAAGTAAATCCAGTGGAAATGGATTCAGCGTCCCACTGGACAGCGGGACCCAAGTGAAAAACTTCAACGTGGACCAGTCGGGTCTCCAGAGGCTCGGCCCGGTCCGGCTCGGCCCAAACGCGCGGCTCGGCGCTCCCAGAGGAGGCGCTGCCAGATCAGACTGCACATACCTGGCACTTCACAGCCTCCCTCCCTCTGGAGGTCGGGCTGAAGACACGGGCAGGGAGCGCTGATTAAAAATTCATCTCTGTTTATTATGATTTATGCATGTTTCACTGAGCCAGGGACGGAAAGAGAGGCGAGGAGAACAGCTTCATTAGTGCATATTGTGCATCCCCGTGTGTGTGTGAGCGTGTGTGTGTAGCAGGTGGGGAATAGTTAAAATTATGGATCGTACGTGAGCTTCATTAGAATGTTTGGCATTCGGGCCGAAATCATCCGTCTTCACCAAACACCTGCATCTCCCTGAAAAACAACAATCCAAATCTCAAATTATGTGAAGCACTCGGCCCATCAGCATCCAAACGCACAAGACCCTCTCGCTAAGTTCTGCCTTAATTACCCATTTCCGCCTCCGCTGTTTGGAATTCAAATCAAATCTGCCTCCTGTTGCATGTTGACTCAGCGCAGAGTGACGCGGCGGCGGCGGCTAAAAGTGCTGAGCGGCAGCAGGAAGCGGGCCGCGATGCTGCGCAGCACTCTGATGCAATCACCGCACACCTTCCCTACAAACGGCTGCTGCAGCCGGCAAGCGCGTGCTGCAGCAACTGCAGCACCGGCTGATGCGTTCAAATCACAGCCAGCTGATTGGTTGTTTAAGATTCACTGCAAAAACACCAAACATGACCAAGTATTTTAGTCTGGCTTACAGAACAAACATCTCAGTGTTTTTGAAAACAAACTAATTTACAAGTAACTTTTCAACAAGATTTAAACATTGATTCAAGTGAACAATTCCTTCATTTTGATTAAAAAAAACACCAAACATGGGAAAATGTCTGGTTAAAAGTGAAATAATGCCTTCAAGCAGCTTCTATATGTTGCTGAAAAATGACTTCTCAGTTAGTTTTGTCTTATTCAGAGTTTACTAAGATACTTGCTCTAGAAATTAAACTAAAGTATTTGGTGAGATTCGTTGTTTTTGCTGTATCTTAATTTCCATGACCAAGTAAAGATTCAAACCAGCCACCTGCTGATTCTGATTCTCATAATAAATATTAATAACTGCTGACTGCCTTCAGGAGGGAAATGAAAATGGTTTCCTCCTAACGTTCATTGAGGTCTGCAGAGCTGCTTCCGAGCAGAAAGCTGCATCCAAGCTGCACCACAAAGCCTCATCTCAGCTCCTTCCTCTGTCTGTTCCTGATTCTACAGACGAATTAACTTTTGTTTTCTGGCTGAGCTTAGTGATGATGTCACACTGGGAGCCTGTGTCTCCACGCCGCGTCCTCCCTGCACATGAGCGTTGCGTCTTTGTGATTCGGAGGAGCAGAGCCGTCGCTGCAGTGAGTCCGTTTTAAATTGTTTACAGTTTAATGACCGATTTGTGTTTGTTGTTCCCGCCGAGCGCGCGCTCCGCTCTCACTCGCCTCGCCATCCTTCTCCTGCACTTTGTGTCTCCTGCTCCCTAACACGCTCCGACAGCAAAAGGTCAATGCCCATTGGCTACATGGGGGGGCATTGAGTGATGCGAAAAGGGCTGGGGTTGTCATGGCAACGTGCAGGGAAGCAGGGACGCAGGATGCATTCGGTGCCAAAAAAGAAGAAGAAAAGGGCCGGAACCTGAGCGGGATGAAAAGCCTCCGACGGACGGCGCCTCAGTGGGTGGAGGCGACTGGGAGGCCAGAATGAACTGGGTTTTAACTGGCTGACGCTTTACCAGTCTGGCAAATGGGAGGGGTGTTGACTTGGCCAGTCATGCCAGTAAGGCAGACAGTGGGGCCTGAACACGGCGAGCTGCGAGCTGCTCTGTTATGTCTGTGAGCCACATTCTGCTGAGCTTGGCTTCACATTAATAAAAGAGGGATTACTAAAGTCTGCAGGCTCCTCTTAGGCCCTCCACCAGCCAGCAGCACCTCCTCCTCCCGCTCACCCCGCTCTGCATGCCGCTCACGTCCCTCCCATTCAGAAAAAAAACACTCATCTGCCTATTCTCCTGTCTCTTCCCATTTCATTTCTCTGCCTTTAAGTAGAAGCAGAAGGAAACGCACGAAAACAGATAAATTATTTAGATTTTCTCCCAAAAGAAAAGAGAAAAAAATCTTGACTGTGCAGTTTGAAAGAAGAAGGGGAAAGGAAATGAGGAGGAGCGAGAAATAAAAATTACATTAGATACAAGATTCCACAATCATCCCGGTGATATGAAGAATTAATCTTATCTTCCAGCGGCACGCGCAGCCGGGACGCAGCGAGCGCCTCCAAAGGCTCCCAGATGACAACAGGACAAATTCGCCTTTCCATTACAGCGCCATTCATCCATTGTGACGGCAGACACCTCGCGATAAGCAGCCGTATTGTTGCCATTGACAATGTCATTATGGGACAGTAAACAAGAGACGGCGCGGAGGGTCGGGATGAACCGGGCGGGGCGGCGAGGTCACAGAGCCAATCTGGGATGAAAGGATGCGAGACCCCATGGGAGTGATAAGACACCTCTTCTTCTGCTCCATCCGTCTCTTCTCCCAAAGCCAAGGGCGGCCGAACGAACGCCTAGAACAAAGCTGCGCCGCGCCGCGCCGCCATAATCAACTCCTCTGTACTCACAAGCTTCCCTGGAGGTCGTCCGCAGAAAGAGGCTTAGAAGGAGGAACGGCTTCGGGTTCACGGCTGTTAAGATGGGAAACAGGTTTGACATTCAGCGTGTTTTAAACACCATGAGGGGAGCAGAGCTGCAGGTCGAGCCAGGCAGAGCCAGGCAGAGCCAGGCAGGCTTCCAGCTCGACATGACCCACAGCAGATACTTCCTCCAATACTTCCATTGATTAATCCCATCAATATGACCAGATGATGCTCTGAAGAACAAACTGAGGCAAGAATCACACATTATTGCTGAGGAAACTGGAAATCAAGACATTAGTTTGGACAAATGGAGTCAAATCAGCAACTGAGTCAAGGTTGGATTGGTCCATTAAAAACCTGTTGAACCAATAAAAATACTCGACTCCGGTCCGCATCACTCCGAGTCCGGTTCGCTTCACTCCGGTCCGGTCTGCTTCACTCCGGTCCGGTCTGCTTCACTCTGTTCATTTTTTTCCTTGCTGCTCAAGGCTGAATCCCAAAAAGTACCAATAATGACAACAGCAGATTTTATCTTCTGCTGTGCTGCTGATTTCTAGAATGTTAATTAATAGATTTGGTGAACTTCTAAAATAGGCAGTTATGTTTTCGGGAATTTTCAGTTTTTTACAGGGGGTTGTGATTCCCAACGCTGTGAAATCTGTAGTAAATAGTCTGTAGAAAAGTTACTCTCATTATTGAGATAATTTAGTATTTATTCTCATTTATAACTTTTTCCAAGAAAAGCAAAAGAAAAACAGCATTTTGCAAACTGCAGAGGCCATAGATCCAGCTGGGAGGGACACCCATCAGACTCTAACGGTGAATCAGAAAGTGGAGTCTCATTTATTCATTTTGGGTTAAACTCTATTGGACCTCTGGTCATGGCCTGAATAATTCACTCCGTTCGGATGCTGCTCTACTGGAGATGTTTATGAAATTCTCCTGAACAGGTAGAAAAAGGAGGAGGCACCAACTGATTTCATCATTTTAGGAATTTCTGTTGCAGAAAAGATGTTGTATAAAATAAATGTGAATTTATCAGGTACTTCTGTTCGCAAAACATTTGTAAATAAAGAGTTTTCTTTGGACGATTTTAAGCTGAACCTCCAGAAGCTGAGGTGTTAGCATTCTGGGCATGCTCCGGCCCCCTCCCTGAGGGCCTGAGCTGACAGGATTGTTCCTGTTCCATTTGCAGACATTAGCACTGGGAGATTAATTTGTCCCCTTCCATTAGGTGGGAAAGCAGCCGCCATGGCTGCTCAATTATCGCTTAACAAAAAGAAAAATACTCAAACGCACAGGAAGCATCAAAATAACAAGCATGAGCATCGCCGCATCATGCGGATGCATTTCTGTGCGTTCGTCAGCGGCAGCAGTGGGCAGGTGTCTCTGCTTTCTGCAGCTAATTAACAGCAAACCGACTGACACTCGGCTCTGCACTGGATGACAGGAGATGGAGAGAGGGGGATGGAGGAGGACGAGATAAAGGGGTTTCTGCATTTTGACTTCCTGCTGCTTCCTCTTTTATGACGACTCCGACTTCATCAGTAATAATGAACATCCGCGAGGCTCGATGAAATGTTTGGATCCTTAAAAAGACAAGAAATCCGTTAAATCCGCCTGTTTTCCTGCCGGAGAGACAGACGGCGTTCCTGCATCATTCCCACCAGTTTGGTGACTGGGATGGCCCCAGTATGGCCGCCGCAGGACTCAAACATCTGAGCATCACAGCGGAGATGTTAGCGTGAAAATCTGCCACGGAAACAAAGTCTGATTGCAGATCTGTTTTTTTCCCGTCGCGCTCCGCTGATGTGACGATGCTGCCGTGTGGCGAGACTCGCTAATTGGCTCACCTGTTTCTGCGCCATCTGGAGCCGCTCAAAAATAAAACCGGAGAAGAAAGAGTCCACACCGAGTTCCCCAAACACACACACACACACACACACGCACAGGCACACACACACACACACAGGCACACACACACACACAGGCACACACAC
>VMRN01001139.1:0-10609 GCA_010277015.1 Poeciliopsis turrubarensis | reverse complement strand
ACCATCTATGCCTTCAAGATCTACGGTAAGACGCTCTTTGATTCTCTCTGAGAATCACTGCACAATAAAACCTAAAGTTGTTCAAATCTGAGGCTGAGCTGTGTTGAAGATCAAACCTTCCTTTGCCACTTCAGTCCGATCTTCTGTTCCTGCTGGCAGAAAGTCGCTGCGTTTCTGTTACAAATGGGCGCAAAACTTTTTCAATAATGTGCTAAACACCATTGTGCAAATTGTTTCCATTGAATGAGAAATTCCATTACAGTCACATGTGAATAAGCTTGTTCACGGGTAAACACTAGAGTTTCCACTGACCATAAAATTGCACAAAGTGGAATCATGAAGATAAATTTGCTCAATATAAACATACCAATTTTGATCAAACGCTGGTTTTATGACAATTCCTGCTTCACCAGACGAAACCAGATGGAGGCGTCAGAGTTTAGTTGGAGGATTTCTCTTTAGTCTTTGGCTGAAGACCAGGAGCCATTTCTGCTGCTAGCGCTAGGCTAGCACGTTAGCGTTGGCTGGATTTACCCAGAATGCCCAGCGCTTTAGTCACTTCCTGCTTTTGGAGCGGACTCTGGGCCGCTTGGCGTTCACATTCAAACCGAACCCAGACCAAGGTCTGCAGGACCAGAGGTCAGAGGTCGATTAGCGTTCACACCAACCCAACCGGAATTAGATTAAAATGGAAGCACCTAAAAAGTCTTGAAAGACGTGAGCATTTCTGTCCAAACAAAAAGCCCTGGGCTCCATTGTGCTGCTATATTATTATTATGAATACGGTGATAATGCACTTGCATTACCCAGCAGAGTCTCAGCAGCTGATTTTCAGTTTTATTTATTTTCTTGGACGCAGATCATCAAACGAAACGTCACCAGGCAAAAATAACCGTTGGTTTCTTTGTGCCAAACGTCTGACAGTTCAAGTCATTCATTGGTACAAAAACGCTGCCAGCTTTTACAGGCCTGCCCTGATTGGCTACGGCAGCCTGGGAGGGACATGCATATTAAAGAAACATTACAAAGAGCAAATACCTTTAAACAAAACAAAATATGAACCAACAGTGCTAATCAAAACACATCCATAAACAATCGGCAAAATCTGGAAATTCGTTTCAAATAATTTAGAACATTTACTGTGAATAATATACAAATTTACCTTAGTCTACAATTTGAAATAATTTACACAATTTATTTTGAGTCATTTATTATCTATTATGATGATAATAACTGACAGCATTTTCATAAAAGAAATGAAATGAAAAGCAGAATCTGAGCTGAGCTGCTGTGTGTCTTCCTGCTCCAGACTTTAACAGGGACAACTTCATCTGCAAGGAGGATCTGCAGAAGACCGTGAACAAGCTGACCAAAGGGGAGCTGACCCCAGAGGAGGTCACGCTGGTGTGCGACAAGGCCATCGAGGAGGCCGACCTCGACGCCGACAACAAGCTCTCCTTCTCCGACTTCGAGAACATGATCTCCAAAGCTCCAGACTTCCTGAGGTAACTTCCTGTCTCCGGCCAACATTTCACCCAGAAACGGGTCAGAGAGGAAACGTCAAATGGGCTCATTAGTGGGAATAAAAGATCAGAACAATCGGTTAAAAGTGTGCAAACTGTCAGTGAGGCAGACGCTAGAGACTCCACAGAGCGCCACCTCCTGATCAGCCATCACCTGATCGATAACGGCCTTTAACTGAGCCACGCCGAGCGGAACCGGCCAAACAATCGGATCAGAGCCATAAACCCGGCATGGCTCGGAGCACCGCGTGGAGCTGCAGAGATAAAAGCTTTTACAGCTGACTATCCATCACCAGGGGAGGGGGCTCTGGGGATGCTGTCACCATGGCAACAACAACCAGGGAGGTCACATTACTGTCATGGGGGGTGGGGGCGGGTGACCTGCTGAGTCACTGGAGCTCCAGTCAGAACCAGGATGAAGAGGAATCAATAATCAGTGATGTGGATAAAGCGTCTGCTTCTTCTTCTCTGTTTCTGCAGCAACTTCCACGTACGGATATGAGAGCAGTCCTCCAACAGAGATCCTGTAGAGGACAGATGTCTCACCTGGACCCATTCTTGACTCCACTGAGTCTGTGACCAGGACCAGTTCTGGATCTTCTGGCTCATTCTGGTCGTTCTGGATCCAGCTAAACCCTACTGGACCCATCTGGTTCCGGCGCTGTGGAACAAACTGGACTTGGTCTAAAAGCACACGGTTAAAGGGCAAACAGCGAGCAGCTATGCAACCCTGGTCCCCTCATCGCATGCTGTACATAGCTGCTGCTGCTGCAAACTGACAATCATTGTAAACTGTGGCTCAGTTAAAGGAAGGGCTCTCTGTCAGTCTGGCTTTCACACTCCTTCACCTGTCGACAGGTATGATCACACCTTCACCTGTTCAGCTCTGAATGTTTTCTGGCAAATAAAAGGTTTGATTTGATCCGCTGCGTCTCGGCCTCATTGAACCACAGAGTCCTGGAGTCACAGTCACTTTCCAGGCAGATTCCTGGCAGATTCTTGGCAGATTCCAGGCAGATTCCTGGTAGATTCCAGGCAGATCCCTGGTAGATCCCTGGTAGATTCCTGGTAGATTCCTGGCAGATTCCAGGCAGATTCCAGGCAGATTCTTGGTAGATTCCAGGCAGATTCCAGGCAGATTCTTGGTAGATTCCAGGCAGATTCCTGGTAGATTCCAGGCAGATTCCAGGCAGATTCCAGGCAGATTCCTGGTAGATTCCTGGCAGATTCCAGGCAGATCCCTGGTAGATTCCTGGTAGATTCCAGGCAGATTCCAGGCAGATTCCAGGCAGATTCCAGGCAGATTCTTGGTAGATTCCAGGCAGATTCCTGGTAGATTCCAGGCAGATTCCTGGTAGATTCCTGGTAGATTCCAGGCAGATTCCAGGCAGATTCCTGGCAGATTCCAGGCAGATTCCTGGTAGATTCCAGGCAGATTCCAGGCAGATTCCTGGCAGATTCCAGGCAGATTCCTGGTAGATTCCAGGCAGATTCCAGGCAGATTCCTGGTAGATTCCAGGCAGATTCCTTAAATTAAATGTTGATTTGGTGAATCTGGAAGAGGAGCCCAGGTTGCTGCTCATTATTATTTTTTGGCTGTGATGTATTGGTGAACAGACTGGCGACCTGTCCAGGGTGACCCCCGCCTCTCGCCCGGAACGCAGCTGGAGATGGGCACCGGCAACTCCCGACCCCGTTAGGGAGAAGGGTCAGAAAATGGATGGATGGATGGTATTGGTGAACAAACACAAAAATTACACCATATTGTTGCCATGGTAACACAACAAAGTATCCATATGATTATTTAAACTATTACAAAGTAAACGTTCTAATTAAATCCTAAATGTTAATTTTTTCTCAGCTGAATTCATTAAATAAAATTTAATAACATCATTTTTTATAAATTCTCTGAAGACACTGAGACAATTATTACAATTAGACCATTTCTAGGGGCCCCTGAAGGTCTGGAGGCCCCTGAAGGGCCCTACAAGCAGCTACTGAGTTCTCCTTGCCTTGATATCCCAGTCTTATAATTCTAGATCAAGACATAGAAAACTGATGTCGAGTGAACCCTCTGAGCTTTTTGATCTGTCTGTCGCCGAGTTGTTAGAGGTGAAACTGAAGTAGCACGGCCTATTTAATAAAATAGCATAAGATTTTTTATTTCAGAACTTCTTAACCTTTGACCTTCTGTCCTCTGGGCTGTGTAACAGCTACAGCCTCAGATCAACTCAGCCTCCAGCAGCAACTTTCTACCCGCTGGGGAAACAAAGGTCATATCAGCTTTGCATTGTCGCCACATGATGACAGTGATCATGTGATCTGATTAATTATGTTCTTGATTAATAAGGTTGTTGCTGTTTGGTGTTTTGAGACTTTGTTCAATGGGCCCCTTTTTAACTTTGAGCCCGCGGCCCTCCAAAGGGCTCTGCACGGCCCTGATGCAGTTCACCAGCCTGACCACTGGAGGGCGCCAGAAGACTGCTGACCGAGAAACAGAGAGCAGAAACGGACAGAAGAGGAAAACGCGGCAGGAGTGGGGTGGAGGGTCATTAAATCTCTGAGGGGAATTTTTTTCGCTCGTCTTGTTGCTGCAAAGAAATTCGGTCCCTGCAGCTTTGGCCCCTGGACACCCAGAACAACAGGGGTCATTTCCTGCTCCTCGCTCGGCCCTGCTGCTACTTAGGGGTCGGGTGGGTTCAGGGTCAGGTTCAGGCCGGTTTCTTCACTGGAAGTCTGGGAGAAACATGAAACATGAAGCTGAGACAGAGAGATTCCCCCAAGCACCTCAACTTCTCCCGCATCACTTCCTGTTCTCTGGGAACCGTCTTCTGTCCTCCAGGAAGTGACTTACAGCAGATATGACATCACTTCCTGTGAGGACCCGGCTTGTCCAGCACCTCGTCCAGCAGTGTTCAGGTTTTTATTCTCATAACGGCATGGCCCGTCAGCGGGAGCCTTCCTCCATCGTCAGCAGACCTCCTCCTCTTCCTCATGATCACCAGAATGTTCTGGAAGGAAAATCCTCCCAGAATCCCCTTGTGATGAGCTCAAAGGGATTCTTACAGAACCGGATTGGTCCTGAGATCCCGCTGACCCGGTTAGAGGGAGACGGCTGCAGCCGACCCGCCAGCACGCCGTGTTCCTGGAGGTTCTGGACACGAGATGAGAGGAAATGCTTCCTGTCATCAGAGACACCAGATCCAACCATCAGATGTTCACATTCCTCACGTCTGCAGAAAACTGCTGACAGCATTACGACCCAATCAAACGGCCCGCTTCCTGGAAAAAAGGACCGCCCAGCTGTGGGGGGTTGGTTCACACAGCAGTGTGGTCTGGACCAGAACCAGAACCAAAACCAGACAATGGATGTGATGAAATCCTGAATCCAGGAGTTTCCATCCAGAGGGAAACAGAAACTGTTGTTTCCCTCTGAGAGAAGCAGAAAAGATGTTTAAACATCCTGATTTTCCTGAACACACGGTCTCTAAGTCAAACCTGATGGTCCGGTAGACCCGGTTCTACTGGACCCAGAACATTTAACACCTCCAGCTGCTGTGGTTCTGACCCAAACCAGCCTGTTCCCCTCCTGGCCTGTGGGGGCGCTGCACCAACAACCACTGCAGGAAACGACACTAAAACCTCTGCAGACGCTGAGAGCAACTTCCTGCTTCACCAGATGGAACCAGATGGAGGCGTCAGAGTTTAGTGCTGGAGGATTTCTCTTTCGTCTTTGGCTGAAGACCAGGAGCCATTTCTGCTGCTAGCGCTAGGCTAGCATGTTAGCTTTGGTTCTATTTACCCATCCTTTCCTATCCAGGTCAGGTCAGGTCAGGTCAGGTCAGGTCAGGATCGCTCATTCTTCCATTGTGACCTCACCTGACCCGGAGCGCCTCTGCACCTGGAGGGAACACTTTGTGTCAGACTTGTTCAGACAAGATGTCTTATTTTTAGTCCAGGTGTCCATGGCTTCATCTGAGTTCATGACTCCTTAACATTTCTACAAACACACAGCTGAGTAGCTGCTTCAGTTTTGCAGCCAGTGATCTTGATGCTGCATCTGAAGGATTTACCTCCTAGAGACGTGTCTTTGTCCTCAGCAGGGAGGTGAGTCCTCTGTCTGTGGACAGATTTATGCAGGTCATGATGTCAGGTTAAGCCGCCCCTAACACACACACTCTGTCTCACAGGGGGCTGAGTGTTAGCAGATGTGTGTCCTCTGGCTGCTCTTTGCAGCTCTGATAGTTGATACATGCTCGATGCGGCGTGAAGCTGGAGGACATGGAGTCATGATGGATGCTGCAGCGTTGCACAACAACCTGCTGACTGTTTCACAACCGCTGAAGGAGTAGGTCCAGGTTTCCACCATGTTCTGGAGGAAGATCAGTGACACCAAGGAGTCCCATCAATCCATCGATCAACCACAGTGGAGAGCAAACCGCTTCAGGGTCAAAGCCCAACACAGCAAGTGGTAAAAGAGCAGAAACAGCAAAGCATCGCAGAACAAACTAGAAAAACTAGAAGCGTTGCCAGGTTGGGCGCCATCATTACGGTAAAACGGGATGTTTACAGGAAGATACTAAACATACCAATACAGAGCAGAGTGCAGTGGTTTCCCGACCAAAACGGGAGAATGGCAGGTGTGACGGTGAAGTTCTGGAGTTGGTCAAACGGGCGAAAACAGCCTGATCTGGTTTAACGGCTGAAGATGAGCAAATCTGGAGAACAGAGATTTGTTTGTCGAGTTGTTTTGTCAGACGTCATTTCAAGTTTTTCACTTGTTTTGATGAAATTTCCCAGGGCAGCTGCTGCAGCAGCAGCAGCAACAGCAGCTGCAGCAGCAGGAACAGCAGCACTGCAGCACTAGGAACAGCAGCAGCTGCAGCAGCAGCACCAGGAACAGCAGCAAAGCAGCTTTGTCTCCATGTGGGATCCGTTCTGCTTGCTGGTCGTTCAGGAACAGAAAGTTCTGCCTAGTGAATAAATATCACATCATCTGCATAACAAGTCAATTTAACGTTTTGGTGGTTTGCAATAAATCCCAGAGGCAACAAGGAGAAAACCAAGAGAGCTAAAGCAGAGCCCTGCGGCACGCCGCTCAGAGGAAGGCCGAACCACAGAATCCACAAAACCACAGCGGGGTCCACAGTCAAAGGTCACCGTAAGCTCCAGAACCTCCAGCACCACCAGCAGCCGATTGCTGACAGTCGAGTTACTTGGGTCTTGGTTCTGGCTCAGTTAGCTGGATGTTGCGTTGCGTCGCTGCTGGGGATCAATCGCAGCTCGGCGTGTTTGATCCAACTCCAACATCTGGATCTCATCAGCCGGTCCTGCTGAGCCTCTCTGGGTCTGCAGAGGAACCCAAACCTCACCAGAACCAAACTGAGCTTAGCAGAAATATGCGTCCTAAGAAGCATGTTCTGTCCCGTCGCATGGAGGAGACTTGATGTCCTCACATGTCCTCCACTGCAGAAGGTCTCCTGCTGCAGCTGCAGCACTGACTCAAGAAGACATTTTGAATCCCTAAGAGAACTGAACAAATGAACCCAAAACAAGAAATAAACTGGATATTTAGTTGTTGGTCTCGGCAGAGCTGCCAGTTGCAGGTCGCAGTGTTTCTCTGGCTGCTAGCCTTATGCTAGCAGAGCAGAAGCTAACTGAGCTAGCATGTGAATCGTGGCTCTGCTGAGGGTCAGCACAGACCAGTGCTTCTCAAATAGTGGGGCGCGCCCCCCAGGGGGGACCGAGGCTCCGTCATGGGGGGCGCGTTTGACCTCTGGGAACATGCTGTTTTATTTTTTTATTTCGATTTTTTTTACTGTCTTAGAATAAAGTGCAATTGTGTACTTGCAGCGATGAGAAAACAGGCGGAGAGAAAGAGACAAACGAAAGTCTCCCGGAAGCGAAGACGAGGAAATATGACGCAACGTTTGGCTTCACTGTGACAGAGCGGTGAGCTTCCGCTGCCTAAAAATGTTAGCAGCGGACAGCATGAAGCCAAATACAGTAAAGCGTCGCTGAATTTCAGATGCACTTTAAATCTGTCCTGTTACAGTTAATAAAGATATTCTTTGTTGTAAGTGGGTCCATATTTTTTTCTTTTTTTATTCTCTTATACGTTAATTAGGATACAGTGTTATGCAGAAGTGTACTTCTAACAATTTTATAGACAAATACTATTTATAGTCGCGCCAGATGTTTTGTTCTTCATGACAGACGATAATTGAGAAGCACAGACTGATGAGCGAAGCTGCAGCCTGCCCTCATCTGGCAGGACAACAAACTGCAGCGTCAGAAAGCGTCACGTTCCAGTTTCACTGAACAGAGTCCAGGAAGTGAAGCCTGCAGCTGAGACACGTCATGTGACTCAGAATGAGTTTGTCTCTTTGCAGGGATCCACGGTTAGTGCAACATGTTGGATTCAATAATTATCGTGCCTAAAAAAATATTGTTGGTATTCTGCCAAAAGTCATAATTACTTCAAAGTGGACATTAATGCCCTGTTGCAATCAACAATAAACCAATTAATCGCAAGATAAACGAAAATGATCTACCTTCTTTTATTGATGGGTTTTATTGTTTCTTTCTGCCTTTTTCTCTTGTATTGATGACGTTGGATCGACTCCCATCGAAACGGAGGAGTGAATCAATGAACAATCCGTCGCCTCAATCTAAATCTAACGATTATTGAAGGCCGTTACAGACTTCATAACCTGCACTCTTTTGGTTAAACAGGTTTTATTTCACTTTGGTTTTGTGTTGTTTAGTTTTGATTCAAGTGCATTTACATAATGAAGACAGAGTCCGTTTTATTTTTGCTTTTTGTTGCTTTATTTTGTTCTAGTTCCAGCATTAAATATTCTTTTGAAAATAAAGTGCATTTATTTTTTGGAAGAATGTGCTTGCAATATTATGTCATTACCATTACATAAGTTTAAAATGGTGAGTCTCATTCATTGTTTCATGATGCAGCTGAAGGCAGCAGCAGCAACTCTTCCTCTGTTTGCTCCTCCTCCTCATCATCACCGGTTATTTCTAGTTCTGATCGAGTTCAAGGCTCCGGTTCAAATTAAAAAGGCTTAATAATAATATTACGCATCACTGGAGGAGCCAGGCAGTTGGACCATTACACATCATTTACCCAGAATGCATTGCAGCGTGAGCAACATGGCGGCATTCCTGCGACAATATTTTAATACAATTTATAAAAACCAAATAACCTACAGTATTATTACTGTATTGTTTTTACATCTAAGATAAATATTTCCCAAATAAGGCCTATTTTTATTTAATCGTGGTTCCTTTTAAGAAGCTCCTGCTCTTCCTGAAGCTCCGCCTCCAGGAAGTCGTCCCAACATGGCTCCTTTATTAACCCTTTAATGTTTTTACCAGCGCTGCTCTGAGCAGCAGCTGCTATAATGAGCTCAGCAGCTGATTGCTAATTGCTGCTGGCTAGTCTGAAGGAGCAGAGTGCAGGAAGAACTGCGCCTCGAAGGCGGGGCTAGGTCCAGCTGAATGGTTGCCATGGAGATGAAGTGATTTCTCAAACATGAAAGATTCAGAGCAACATGGCAGGAAAACATGAAAACTTGACAAAGATCAGAAAGGTGATTTTACAACACCGGCCCTTTAAATCTGGTCTTTTTAAAGATGATCCAGATTCTTGCGTATTTTATAAAATGATGTGCATATAAAATGCGTATTTAATAAATTGATGCCTTTATTCAAGCAGCACATTTCATACACAAGGAGACGCGACATCTGATTGGTATAAAACATGAATCAGTTGATCAGTGGATCAATACAAACATTTATCAGAGTACATGTCGGAGATGATAAGAATTTATATTTCAGAGTTCCATCAGAAATCAGGAATCTGGATCATCTCGACCCGATCGGCTGGATGCTCCAACCTGGTTCTGGAACGTCCTGGTTCTGTTGGGTTCTGTTGTGATGATGCTTTTCTCACAGTGTGAGCAACTCAAACTCAGCAGCTGATGGAACCAGGTTCTGCTGGGTTCTGTTCATCAGTAGAGGTGAGTCATGAATCAGAACATTTCCTCCAATAAATCATTAAAGTGTTAAACTGCTGCTGCGACGCACCATTCAGCAGCAGACGGTGTGTGTGTGTGTGTGTGTGTGTGTGTGTGTGTGTGTGTGTGTGTGTGTGTGTGTGTTGGGGGCGGGGCTCGGCCCAGGCCGTCTGGGCCTGAAGCGGCTCGGTTCTGCTGTGAGACACAAAAGGCTCTGGGTTCGGTCCCGGGTCACTGAGACCTGGAGGGACAAATGGGGCAGCATGCTTCAGGCTGCCGACCCAATGGTTCCACCAGACACACGGAGCAGAACCAGAACAGAAGCAGAACTGTTTTGGGTCTGAGAAGCCCGAGGACTGAGGGGAGCTCAGGTTCTCCAGTTCGGTGTTTGGACCCTTCAATGCAGCAGACGTTCTGCTTTCAGCCAATCAGAAGGCAGTTTAAACTTTCTGCTAAGCTAACAAAAGTCGTATTCTAGAGTTTTTATGCTCTTTATGCAGAACTTCAGAGAATTTTAGAGAATTTGAACCAACACTCTGCTGGCTGCTAATAGGATAAATATAAATAATAGAGTAAATAAATCTATGAACTCGTGTTGCACTTCATTAATGGTTTGGCGTTTCATTTGTGATCAATTAGCAGCTTTAGCCAGGCGGCTCTGTAGCGCCCCCTGGCCGTGGAGGAAGGCTTTGGCACGAGTTTCTCCTCGTCCTGTTTGCCCTCCATTAAAGGGGGCGGGGCCAAAATCACACAGTTGAAGCTCCATTTGGATCACTGTGTCGCTGCGGTTCTGTTCCTGCTGCGGTTCTGACTGAACCGGACCAGCAGGACTCGACATCTGCTGGGAGTTTGGACTCCTGGCGAGTCCAGAGTCCGAGTCCGAGTCCGAGTCCAGAGTCCAGAGTCCGAGTCCAGAGTCCAGAGTCCGAGTCCGAGTCCAGAGTCCAGAGTCCGAGTCCAGAGTCCAGAGTCCGAGTCCAGAGTCCGAGTCCAGAGTCCAGAGTCCGAGTCTAGAGTCCAGAGTCCAGAGTCCAGAGTCCGAGTCCAGAGTCC
>VMRN01001136.1:0-10634 GCA_010277015.1 Poeciliopsis turrubarensis | reverse complement strand
GTGTGTGTGTGTGTGTGTGTGTGTGTGTGTGTGTGTGTGTGTGTGTGCGTGTGTAAAACATCACGGTTCACATTAGCTGCATTTTCCACTACGTGTGCAAAACATTTTGATTTTCAGCTAATTTGAATTTGCATTGTTTCTAAATAACGAAGGAATACAGTTAAAATCTCACGAGTCTGTTCATGTGATAACGGAGGTGACAGATGTAAGCACATCAGATGTATTCATATTTCAGCCAGTAGCGCTCAGCGTTAGCATCCTATTGAAGCGCAGGGATGAAAAGCTCCTCAGCATGCAGAGCTTTTGGGAAATTGTCGCCAGCATCTCTGCAGAAGAGTTTGGACTCAGTTTGTGGTGAAGTTTGTGATTCAGACGGAGCCAGAGCTGACAAAGTTCCCTTTGCAGTTTTATGAAATACAGAAATTTCAAAAAGGCTGAAAAATTGCAGCACAAAATGTATCAAAAAATATTTTCTTGGATCTTGCTGTGTTTCCATGAAGCAAATTTATTTTTATAATTACAATTTGCATCATTTTATGGACAATGGAAACACAGCTAATATTTCCAGTAATAACTCGCCCACGCTTTTTGTTCTTTTTACGTTTTCCACTATAAATGAATAGTTATTAAACTGTGGGGCAGAACATGCAAACCCCATGCTGGGATTCAAACCCACAACCTCCTGGCTGCAGGGAAGCAGAGCCACCGATTGCTCCGGCTTGCAGCCCGACGTTATCATGACATGAAATCCTGAAGTCGAGTGGAAAGGAAACGTTGTTGCCCTTTAAAAAACGGCTCATCACAACAGATTCCAGCTCATTTCCTCAGGAGAACCTGAAACATAAACTCTGCTCTTCATAACTGTATATCACTGAAAGGCCTCACACCGATATAAAAATGAAATATTTGATTTTAAGTGCGAGTTTAGACTTCCTCTCCTTTTGGCAGAGCACTGAGACAAAATCAGCTGAACAGCCTCAGAAGGAGAAATGTTGGTGTTTTAGTTTTCTCCCTGACTAAGTTGCTGCAGTAACTGTTAGCTGGGCTGGATGGCCTATTTTTGAGAGCGAGGCGCTCAGATGCCTCCCCTCAGAAACGTGATACGATCATGTAGCCCCAAGCACGATTTAATGAGCTGAGAACAAAAATAACTTCTCTTCATGGTGTCTGCAGGTTTATAAGGTGGAAAACAAAGAGCCTTAAATTGTTTTAACTCACTGTGTCACAAACATCTTCGTTTGAGGCGTCTCAAGCGCGGCCTACGCTAACATGGGTTTATATATTAGGATATGGATCTGTGAAACTCTGGGGAGGACCAGAGGGGAATCAGGCTGTCCGCCATTCCTCTCCACATCGGCGATCTGTTGCCTTTGATCAGGTTCCTGATCACATCTCCGTCTGAAGCGTTCAGACTCCGGGCGTCCTGCTGGCAGCGTTCAGCCGCCTGACAGGTTGCTGAATTGAGTCTGAGGATAACATCCAACAGGAAGGGCCGGCTCCATCAACATCGCAGCTTTTACTCCCACTTCTAGGAAGCAAATAGTGGCGTACGTTCAGCAGTTTTACTGCCTCAGCAGCAATATCGCTCATTGTCTAAATGAGGAATCACCAAATGTTTTCACATCAAGAAAAGCCATTTGGATGCACATTAAACCAAAGGCCTCCCATTTCATTAGCACTTGTTCCAAAGCACCCCATCTAATCTTTGTGGAGTTTTGGAACAAAATCATTTAACTGCGACGTGTGCAGAATTATTTAAGAGCGGCGCTGAGGAGGCTGGAAAACGGGCCCTCATAATTTTCATTTCCAGGAGTTGAGGGCCACTAAACGGCTCCTCTTCTCTGTGTTGCTACCAGCAGAGTAATTAGTGTTTCTATCGCCGGGACTCAGGTCTCTGAAGAACAGCTCAGCTCTTTTTACCGTTTTCACTGCTTCTACAAAACACTGAGCAGATTCAACATGAGATTTCTAAATATTCTGCATTGTTGAAGTGAAGCAGCTGCGCTCCCGTTTGAGCCGGATGACATGAAGCAGCACAGCTTTGATTCTCAGAACATTTCAACAACATCTCCTGCCTCCTCAGATGCCTTGAATCTAACCGAGTCTTTCAGGTGAGACTGTCTGAGATTGAGACTTTGGTAGGAAGTCGGACACAGAGAACAGATACTTGTACAAGATCATTAATAACTTCTGAGATTCAGCTGGTCGCTGAATTAACTGCTGTTCCTGGAGTCATTTTTATGTCATTGTAATGTTTTTCCTTATCACTAATGTCAAAAAAAGGCAAAATTGGCTTTTACCATTTCCTGGTAAATTTCTCTAGGAAATGGAGAAATTTACCGTTAAGAATCTAAAACCTTAAAGAAATATTGAGCATAAAGCAGACGAGACATGAACTGAGTGGCAGAGGAAAAACCAAATGGATGGCAGAGGAACCTCAAGATTCATGAACTGAACGATTTCACAAGGACAATAAGGAGAGCCGAACCAGCAACCAGCAACAAAACCAGCAACCAGCAACAAAACCAGCAACCAGCAACAAAACCAGCAACCAGCAACCAGCACGAAACCAGCAACAAAACCAGCAACCAGCAACAAAACCAGCAACCAGCAACCAGCATGAAACCAGCAACCATTAACGAAACCAGCAGTCAATATGAAGAATCGCCCGGTGTGGTTGCTTGGTTTCGCTCGCCGCGGCCAATCAGCACCAAGGGAAATGAAAGGCAGTCCTGGATTGGCTGCTTGAAATGGCAGCCAGTCGATTCTTTCAATTATTTTAAATATCTGTGAATTAATAACAATAATTAATAACAGTCAGTCAAAAAACTCACTAAAGACAGATTCAATTGCAGTTCCAAACTTCATAACAGGTTTTGGTTCTTGGACAATGACCTCAGTTTCAGTTAATATTAGCAACTGGCAGAACTGGGACCAGTTCATGGTCACCAGTGTGACTCAAGTCTTCCACTCTGGTCTGGAGAAAACCAGAAGATTTTTACTAAACTTTTAATTTTGAGTTTTGCTTGTAATTTCAGGTGAAATAATGCGAGTCCAAGTTATTTCAGATTTTATGGATTTGAGTTTTTAAAATGTAACGTTTTACATTCCTGACCAAACTGTAAGTCACATGACTCGAGTCCAGAGCAAAAGCAGTGGATGGATTTTTTATAAACATTTAATATGTTTACTTTAAAAATAATGAGTAAAAACTGGTTTTGTTGATGAATATATTTTTCCCCAGGATGAAAGTTTTTCTCTCGTTGACCATCATTTAGTGAGGAAATGATTCCCACCTCATCCAATTAGCGCCTGGGACGCCACCAAATGATTTGGTTTGTAACAGCAGAAATGAGAACAGAACCGCCTGGCGGGAGGCACAGCGATCCTGACAGAACCGGCACAAACGGAGGACAAACGGAGGAGAACTTTAGAAAAAACATGCACACTGTTTGGGAAACAATACATAACTAGAATTCATGTATTTGAAATAATCATCTGGACTTACCAATGTAGCACAAAATCCGACTAATCAGGACCTCCACAAATGTTTTGAATCTGTTCTCATGCATAATTGATCTTTCTGCTTCATTCATGTTCGCTGACATGAGGACGACCTCACTGCAGACTGGAGCAAATGGAAAGCTGTGTGTTCATATAGCATAGCCGCCAGTATAAATATTGTATGTCCTTCTATATCCTGCGCTTCTGAATTCATTTCCATCTCTTGCAGCCATGTTCTCCCAAAGTGCAAAAGGGTAATTGAGTTTCTATTTAATAGTGGCCCAGAGTAAAAGCAAAGTGTGTGAAGTGACTGATTTGGTCATAATCAGCTGATTAACATACAACACTTTACCATGAAGCTTAAAGCAAGTTATTAAAAAAAGTCCAGATTGCCTCCTGTCAAATATGTGTCTGCTGCTGCAATTACTCCCAATACTCCAGCAACCCGGATCTTCCATCCAGAAAGCGCCATTATCTGCTGTAACACACAAAGGCGACTCTGTAAAATTAGCCTGACAACCCGGCGAACCAGGTGGGGGAGGGGGGGGGGTGGGGGGGGGGGGGGGGGGGGGGGGGGGGGTGGGGGGGGGGGGGGGGGGGGTGGGGGGGGCACTTCTCACATGCATTGTTTCTCTAAAATGGAGTTTATTGTCCCATTGTCGATAAGAGTGTCTGGAAGAGTGAATGTGTATCTTTAGTGATGTTTTGAGCAGGGAAGAGTGCCTTTCAAAGGGGATTGCAGTTACTAGGCAACAAGCAGCAGAACCAATTGAGGACTCCAGCAGAAAAAAAAAAAAGTTTCTCTCCTTTTCTCAATCATGCAGTTTCTCCCTGTATACACTCTCTCTCTTTCACATGCGTAACCCTGGACTCGCAATCAACCCAGCTGAAATCTCCGCTGAACAGGTTGGACTACAGATCTGAGCTTTAACGTATTATCTGGTCACCTGAAGCGTTTCACGTTCAGATGAACCTGAAAGAAAAGAAAAGGTGAGAGAGGAAATGAGCAAGTGTTGGTGAAATTCTCTTTTAGTATGCCTGTGATAATACAGAGGGAGTGTTTGTCAGTTTCCCTTCAGGTGGTGAGAAACACACCAGTCTTACACCAGCTAAGGTAAAAAAAAAGAAAAAAAGCACAAAGCAGAGGAATATATCAGCGCCAAGGAAACCCGGCGGGCCGAGCGTTCAGGCAGCAAACCTGCAGAAGGTGAGCTGTGTTCAGGTTAACAATGAATGATCCAGCAGGAGCCGGAGCGCTGGAGCAGCTGCAGCACCTGCTGCAGCACCTGCTGCAGCTGCTCCACCTTTTGTAAAGGCAGAGAGCAAAGTCCTGCTTTTCACCTCACACTCTCACTTTATCTGGGAGCGAACCCGTCAAGCTAAAGGAACTCAAATTAAACGGCTTTTTCAAACGTTACGACGCCTTTCAGACTCACTTAGTGGAAAAACTCCAGCTGATTGTTTTACTCAGGTGGAGGCTGATCAGACCTGCTGCCTGCAGCTGGTGACCCATCGTGTTTCCTTCAACGGGTCCGGATGGATCCACGCAGTCATGTTTCACTCAAAATCATTCTTAGCTAATGAGATTTCACTCTGGTCAGTTCTGCCTGTTGAGCGCTGAAGATGTCTGCAAACAGATGCACATATACAACCGTACATGTTTGAAAAGCAGAAGTGGAGCCTCCTGCACAACCAGAAAGAATACAGCAAGTGGTTCCTGGATGGCAAGTCAACAACAAAACTCTTGTCTTTTCCAGCAGCCATTGTACACATGCTGGCATTCCCATTGGGTTGCTAGGTAACGGCTCAGCGACGTTACGTTCCAGATGTTTTTGAAGCGACTCATTTTCCAGACACACAGAAACATGAACAGCGGAGTAGTTTTTTTAATGCTCGGCCTGTTTTTAGAAACAGCAGGAATCCAAAAGGAAGTGTAAAAAATGCAAAATGAGGATTTATGCACTTGTCCGGTTTCACAGCAGAATCAGAAACTCTTTGTGTTTTCACAGGGAGAAGTCTGAACAGTTTGTGTCCACGATGTGTGGGGTCTGCAGAGATGGTAGCTGCCCATTTTCCTGACCTTTGACCTGTACGAGTCCTGGATGATCCTCTCTGCAGGCCTGATGGTCCCAGCATTCTGGACCGGTCCGGTTCTGAAGATGAGGCCCAGCTCCATTTTTTCTTCCCAAATCCAATATTTTTTTGCTAAATTCGACTCCCATCGTCAGAACATGAGTCCTGATTGCTGGAGATGTGATTCAGAAAGGCTTTTGCTCCCGGCCCGGTCCGCGCTGCTCTCAGCCTCTGCATTGATCCGACGCAGCTGAACTGAGGCTCATTGTCTGTGTGAAGGTTTCTCTCTGTCCTCCTGACTGATGGAAGAAGTCAGACTTTCAGCAGGCTCATTAAAATCAGTGGCTGCAGCTTGAAAAACTCTCCAATCGGTGCATTTAAAGCAGGCCTGGAACTTCGTCCACAGCGAGAGCAGAATGAGATCAAACAGGAAGATCATTCAGATCATTCGGCTTCTGTTTTCCTGCATGCAAAGAGATTAAACCCCATGTCTCCGTAAGTGAAACAGTTAATCAGAATTACTGTATCGTCCTCTGATCAGCAGAAACAGCAGAAGGAATTCGGGGTTTTTCTTCCCCTGGAGACGTAACGACCTCCAACAAAGAGAAAGGAGGCAGAAAAGCTGCTCTGGCTGCAGCAGAGGATTCAGATCATTTCTTTCTTTCTTTTCTTGGGTTTGAACATGAGAAGCTCTGAAGGCAGCAGGTTCAGAACGGCTGAAACTGGCTGACGGCTCCTGCAGCGCGTCCTGAACACAATCCATTTACACAATAACGACCTGCAGCTGCCAACATCTGGATTCAGGTTTCAGCTTCATCAACAACCTGGACATGATTTCTGTCTGGAGGTATTAAATCTCACCTGAAGGGTTCAGTCTGACGGCAGAGGAAGACCTGGAAATGAAAATATGTTCAGAGGGAAACAGAATGAACTTTAAACAGGAATTGGTTTTTTAGCTCACAGATGAAACAAAATGATTCAAAGAATCAAACGGCTCTTAAAGCTGAACGTCGTTTTTCTAAATATGGACGAGTCACAGCAGCGGTTCTGATCCGGGCATCGACACCACTAATGGTTCTGCTTCCATCTACAAAATATGAAAAAGTGGAAATTAAAACGACTCAGTTCTACTTTCAGTCAGAGATTTTTAGTTTTGCTCTTTTTTCCCTTTTTTTATGAATTATATAATTTACATATTTAATGTTATAGGAATAAAGAAAATATATTTCTCATTCAGTGTGAGAAGAATATTTGATTTTCTGTTAAAGAAAATATTAAAGTTACACTGCAAGGTTTTAACAATAATAAAATCCTAAAAAAGAAGAATTAATGTTTCGCTGTCCAGACGAAGAGAAGAAAGAGGATCAATATTTGGAAGATTTTAGACAGTTTTGAGTTATCAGGAAAAATAAATCTGTGTAAAATTTATAAAGATTTTACTTGATACAACACATTTTCTTGGCAGAAACCACATCAGATTATCAGAAACTGAAAATGTAATCAGGTTTTCTAACAGCATTCATTTGAATTATTTTTATTCTAATAGTGAGAAAATAGTTTGAGTTTCTGATAAATAACTAGAAACATGATAATCAGCAAACGCCTCATCGTCATAGCAACCGAGCCGGGACTCAAACATCGCTAACGTGAAGCAAGTATCAGAGTTTAGAGGTGGGGAAATTATCAAAATTAGATCCAACTACAATATTTAGTTATTTTTGTTGCTTGGAATAAGTGACCAAATGATTCATATAAAATACGTTTCTACAGACTGATTACTTTCTGTGCTTGGCAAAATTTCCTCCTGGAAAAATCCCTCCAGTTTGCAGAAGGTTTTTCTGAACTTGATTATGGGAAACTTTTTTGTCACATGTTGGACTGAATATTTGCATATTCTCATAGAAACCTGATGATAAGAGCTGCATCCTTCCTGTTCACGCCTGACTGGATCTCCTGACACGTTCGTCTGATTTCTACAATTAGTTTGAAAGACAAGAAAAAAGAAGCAAAGCATCAGAAGAAAAAGATGAAAGAGACGTTTGAAAGAAATGCAGTTTTGAGTCAAACCAGGAACTTTTGTTTCCCAGAGACTCTGAGATCCGAAAGCGCAGTGACCGGTCCAGAACCGCTGAGATTCAAGAGGATTAAGCAAAACCAGACAAAACAAAACTCATGCTGCCTTTTGTCAGCGACGGTTCACTAAACAATATGATATCATCTGCACTTCAGAGAAGGTTTGACAGGATGCCAGAGCAAAACTCTGTTGTGTTGACATAAATGTTAATATTTCTTGCTTTTTGCTCTTACGGCCATATTTTGTTGAGCGCTACAGCAGATTTTCTAGCCTTCTGACACTGAAACGCATTAAGCTCCTTGAGGTGCCGGAACGGTCTTTCCTCCTGGCAACTGAGCATCAGAAGCTGGGATTTGAGTGCCTTGCTTAAGGGCATCTCAGTGAATGTTGCTGAAGCTCTTTTTATAATTTCTGAACTTATGAACCATAAAAAAATCCTTTTGCTTGCAGCGACTGAAACAGCCTCCCACTTTCTGATTTGGGGTCATGACTGTGGGCAAAATAAAGGTGGTGGATAAAATCTACACTGCAAAAACCCAAAACCTTTTGAATATTTCTGGAGCAAATATCTTAGCACACTTGAAATAAGACAAAACTAACTCATATGTAACTCTTCAGCAGATATATAAGTTTGTTTAAAGTCAATAATTCTTTAACAATTGACTGAAAACAAGTCAGTGAAAAGCAGCAGGTCCACTTTTCTCTTGATCTATACTTTTAAGACTCAATATTCAAGTTATTTTTGTCTTATTTCACGTGAACCATTGAGGTGCAAGTACTTGATGAGGTTTTGTGTTTTTGCAGAGTAACTGAAAGCGCTGGTTCTGACCCAGATCTCATCAGACTGACTGTAACTCCCAGTCTGAGTTCATTTCATGAATGTCTCCAGTGTCCTGTCAGCTCTCTGTCACATGTCCTAATTGATTCATTACGCTGGAATTGGATGTGCAGCCAGAGCTGCTGCAGCGTCTGGACAGCAAACAAGCCTGTGAAATCCTGCACAGGAAGGAAGTTCAGTGTAATCAGGTTCAACATGGATCTGTTCAGCGCCACACATTTCTCTCCTCAGGATTATAAATGTGGATCTGGTTCAACACTTCAGTATGAAATACAGTCAGGTTTCTGTTAAAAATGGGCATAACTGGATATACATTATTTTTATATATTTTTCTGTTTGGAACAGTTGAAAATACAAAATAAGTTCAAACTTGTGCATCCAAATCTTGTTTCTGGAACCTGTTGAAGCTGCATGCTGTATAATCATGAATGTGACATTTATGCTGATGATGACTCCATGTTAGTTCACAATTAAATCAATCACTTTTACAAAGTAATCTTCATTAAAGTGTAAGTAGTTTCCAACACATTAATGAAGGTTTTTTCCTGTAACTCAGCAGATCTTTGCTTTCGCGTTTTAATTCCACTAAACCTGCAAGTTTTACAGAGGATTGAAGCTGAAACAGCAAAAAGGGTTAAAGTGCAGCGAGATGTCGATGTCTGGTCCAAACCCAAACATTCAAACTACAGAAACAGAAAAACTGAACCAGAAGCTGCTGAACAAACGTAAACATGACGTGTTTACAGCGAACAGTGTCTGACCTGCATGCAGGAGATTTAATGTAAAGATGGTGTCTGGAAGATAATTAAGAGGATTATTTCTGCCAGTTAGACCAACCACTTTGGACCAACTACCAACCTGACATAATGGAACATAATTATGATCTGAGGGCATTTCTGAAATGTTATCACATCAGCACAGAAAACAGACCTCTGGGTGAAACTACACGTTTAGCTGCTTTGAAAAGACGTGCTGAAAAGGTTCCATGTTTAATAAATGCCCTACATGCTCCATCAAAGTGATGCGAAGCCTTCAAATGGAAATGAACGCCTCATTACAGCCTTATATTTTTAGCCAAGCAGAGAAAATAGCGAGGGGGAATATGCATGTGTTCTAAGAGTTGTTTTGGTGAGAATTACAAAACATAGAAGAGAAGAAAATGATTATCATGTTTTTAAGCTCCAAACTTTAAATCCTGTGGAGCTGCTTGACCTCAGGTCACACAGAGATCAATGACCTTTCACACACGCATCTGGAGAAGGAAGCATGTTTTCCACGAAGAAGAAAAAGTTTGAATACAAAAGTACAATTCCAGACAATAACATAAAATATGGTGCAAAAGCAGTTAATGCCAGCGGTGACATTAATGTAAGCTTCTCTAATGCTAACCCGCTAACTGCTAGTCAATCAGAAGCTAAACCGCTAAACTACTAAACAGTTTAGTGTAGCACAATGTTATTGTACACTAAGCACATAAAGACTGAAGCTAATGCTAAACCACCAAGCACATAAAAAGTTCTTCGTTTCTGATTTTATTACATATTATCACCTTAAAGTTGCTAGTTTGACCAAAGCTGAAAAAATCTGATGTGACATAAAGTTAATCCAAGTCATGAAAATGAGGAACATTTTACAGAAACAAGTGGTTTTAAAAACGGCAGCCATCTTGAAAAATGGCTGTCATCCTGAAATTCAAGTGGCTGAAATATAAAATTCATACAACCTGAGAGGTGAGCATGCTGATTAATGCTTGAATGTTTCACAGTAAAATGCTAAACTAGGATCAATAATGATGCAGTGTGATACTTTAGTGAATATTTCCCAACATCCCTCTGAAGCTTCTGAAATCTCAAACTATCGTTTTGATCTGGTCACAACAAAAAGGATCAAAACATCAAATTTGTCACATCATAGAACCCAGTTTCAAAATGTGAATTTATTGAGACAAAAAGCAAGAACTGAAGAACTTATGAAAACCAGACAAGAACCAGATTGGAATAATCTCACCAATCTGGTGAGATTATTCCAGATTATCCAGGTTGGTCTGCCCAGACTGGCCTGCCTCTGAAAACAGGCTTTTCCTCCGTTTGTCTTCAGCGACGGTTCATCTCCAGACCAGAGGATCCGTAAAGATTCAGCAGTTTG
>VMRN01001135.1:0-10648 GCA_010277015.1 Poeciliopsis turrubarensis | reverse complement strand
TTAGAAAATATGAAGCAAACCTGATAGGATTATAAACTGTGTATTTTGCTGTCTGATGATGCAAAGAGCAACAAACACACTGGTGACATGCAGATCCACAGAAACAAATTTACTCACTCCCAGGATATTTCTCGCCATGCAGTTCTTAAAACTGAAAAATAAAGAGAATAAAAAGCAATGTCTAAAAGAATTAGTCTTGCAAATCGTAAGCAAATTTTGCTGCTTAATTTGTATTTGATATATAATGTGTGTCCAGTTAGTAAAACATTCCAGAGGTCCATTTGATAATTGATGAAGGAGCAAAAATATTGTTTTGATGTAACTGCAGCTCTACTTACGTGGAGACGGTGGATGAATCAACTCTGGAAAAACAGATTAAGATTAAGGTTAAAATTACTTAAGTCAAAACTATTACTGTTATAAGATTAGCTATGTTTTGTTTGAGAGTGAAAAAACACAGAAATATGTTTTGTCATTTATTTTGAGGACATAAATGACAAAACAGACATAATAAAGTGCATAAAAAATTGCCCTTAAGATAATTTTGTAATTAAAATTTCAATTGCAGTGCATAAAGGCAGAATATAAAACAGATTGAACCCTTCACTGAGAAGATGAGTCATTTTTGTATGAGAGTGAAAAGACAAAGTACTTACGGGGAGCAGGCTGAGGGGGAGGCTGAGGACCTGAATGAAAAAACACTCATAATAAATCATTAGGCCTGTCACGATAATAGATTTTGCTGGGCGATAAATTGTCTCAAAAAATTATTGCGATAAACGATAATATTGTTTCAAGACCTTTTTACATTGATTTAATGGAAATTACGTAATAATACGTGCGATTTCCTGCCAAAGATAGATACACTTTACTTTCAAACTTAACACTGGGACTGATACACAAAATAAATAAAACAACCAAAACCAAAAATAAAATAGATTCTTAGTTTCCATTAACAATAAATGTACTTGAAAAAAAACTAAACAACATAAAGCCAAAGTGGAAATAAATACTGCATTCAACCAAAAGAGTGCAGATTATGAAGTCTGTATAGTATATTGCCCTTCAGTAATCATTAGATTTAAATAGAGAAGACATCCGACTGCCTGATGCAATAGTTCAAACTACAGGATTTTTTACCCCGAACGACAATCTTAGAACTTTCTTCGTTCTGAGATTGTCACTTGTGTTGTGTGTTACGGTAGATCGTCGTGGCCGCTCCGATCTAAATCAAGGATTTTCCCAGACTGGGAGAGTGACGCGGCCTCTTGAATGTGACCGGTAGCCAATCAGAAAGCGCGGATTCTCCTCCTGCTTTCTGAGGGGAAACACGGAGGGAATCCCGAACAGCTGACACGGCGCAACCCGAAGTCCAGCAGACATCGGAAACAACATGAATGTTTATTCAACATTTCGTGCAAAGAAAATATAAATAACTAGGGGAGGAGTTGGAGCGAAATTTCTACCAGAAAACCCGGTAACTTTTCAGCTGTTCTTCGTTAACGTGACATAAACAGTTATAATGATTTTCATTCAGTCAGACTGACATGCATTGCAGGTAGATTGTAGTAAGGAATTGATTAATGCCTGGTTTCAAAATTAGTGAACTGGACTTAATATTTCGTGTCCATTGTTGGACACAACATGGTTTCGATCGAACCGTTATTCCGAGGATTTCTGTCGGCTAATGTGTCTCTCAGGTTTTGATAATGGGCCGACAATCCGCGACTTAAGATCGTGCAGCGCGCGCTGGGCATTACACTAAGGAAGTAAGGAAGGGAGGAAGTGGAGAGCACCGGAGTTGAGCCTTTTTTCATTCAGTGTCATCAACAGTAAGAGAAAAAGGCAGGAAGTAACGATATAGCCGATAATTAAAATGAGTTCGATAGTTTTAATTTATCGTTCGATTAATTGACTTATCGTTTATCGCGACAGGCCTATAAATCATGTAAAAATATTTAGCAGTTCCAGTTCGAATATTGCTTTGAAGGAGCAAAAATATTGTTTTGATGTAACTGCAGCTCTACTTACGTGGTTCAGTCAAGTCTGGAAAAACAGATTAAGATTAAGTTTAAAATTACTTAAGTCAAAACTATTACTGTTATAAGATTAGCTATGTTTTGTTTGAGAGTGAAAAAACCCAGAAATAGTTACTGAACTTATTTTGAGGACATAAATGACAAAACAGACATAATAAGGTGCATAAAAATTTGCCCTTAAGATAATTTTGTAATTAAAATTTCAATCATGCTTACCTTTCTGCGCTTTCAGACTTCATTCTATTACTCGTCACATTAGTTTAGAATTATATTCTGTGATTATTTCTAATGGTTTAACTGTAGCTTCATTTAAATTAAACTTAAATTTAAAATGTTACTTTAAAAGGATCAATGATTAGTTTTAAAAATAAACTTCATTTGAGAAATATTTATTTTAGATGTAAAAACATTGCCGTAATAATACTGTAGGCTTAGTTTTTATTAATTTTAATAATATATTGTCACATGAACATCACCATATTGTTCACGCTGCAGTGCATTCTGGGTACAACTGGCGCAGGGCTCCTTTAGCATTTAAAGCGCTTGCAGCCCAGCAGTGGTGTTTAGGTGCTTTGTGGATGAGAACGGAATTTGTTTTTCGCTTGTTAAGGTAACGATCACCTGATAGAGCCTTCATCAGTTTTGACAAAGTCTTCTGGAGAGAAATATTGAGGACATTGTCATTCGGAAGTTGGGTTCAGCTCCGGCTCTCTCCTCACTGTTTTGGTATTTGTTGTTTGTTTTTTTGTTTTGTGTTTTTAAATTACAGCCAATAGAAAAATAAAGAGAACATTACACCAGTCAAATGCAATAATTTAATTCTATTATGTTAGATCATTTAAAACTGAGAGTAACTTTAAACCATATAACTGCATGCATCAAGCCACCCTGTGTTACTTACCAGGTGATGAAGGGCCACTCCCCATGACTGGGTCAAAATGTACTATGAGAGAAAGTATGAGAATGAATGGTTAGTTTTTTTCCACCCCAGAGTATTTTGTTTTTACAAATAATAATAAATAAATTTTTTGTAGCTTCAAAAGCTATAAAATAATTTAATTCAGGTTGGATGCAAGTCTTTGTGTCATTACTGCCCGCCTCAAGGCGGATACCAGACTGCTGAAGAGAAAAACGACCCAAACCAGATCAGAAGGAGGGCTAGGACAAAAATAAGAGTATAGTTCTTAAGATCATGAAAGTACAGAGAGTCTGGAGTCTGGCAGCGACAAAGGAGCAGAGATTCTGGCTGCCTGGCAAGGGAAGAGCAGGGACTTTGGAGGCCGTGAGGCCAGAGAAACCCCCAAAGAGGATCTGGAGGTTGGAGGAGTCTGATGCCTGCAGGGCAGCAGCGCCAGACGAGGAGCTTGGCTCCAACAGTGGTTTATTGCAAAGGAGACGTGGCAGGCGCCGCTGCTGTATCTGCAGCAGGCTTGAAGGTTGAGGGAGAGGTGATGGTGAAGACAAGGAGGCTGCTGCTGAAAAACTGGTGTGAATAGAGGGTGTTAAAGTTCTGATAAGTGGAGCAAGCTGGGAGTCATGAAGACAGTGACAGAAATAGCGAGGATGGGTGGAGGTGACCTGTGAGGAGTGGTCTTGAACTGTGGTGGATGATCCTGAAATGAGGCGAGTTGTGGTTGAGGTGGAGTGGGTCTGTTAAACGTCACCTCTTCAAATGTATCCAAGAGATGACAGGAGTGAAGCAGCCTTGACATAAGAAGCAACAATCGCCCGTTCCCAAGGTGAGTTTTGTAAATATGGTCCAGTTTTAACCTGATAGTTCTTAGAAAGTTCTTGGCTGGTATCATGTTGAAGGTTGGTGAAGTCGTAGGACCCGAACACAGAGAGACGAAGGCAGGATTTGAATTTGATGATTCAATTAAAAATTATGAAATGCAAAATAAATCCAACATCCAGCCACTGGGAGAATATGGGGAAGCAAAGGGATATGACTGGAGGAACCAGCAAGGAGTGACTGATAGAGAGGAGCTTAAAATCTGGGGGTTTGATGCTGAAACAAGAAGAATTGATAGCAAACTGATCACAAATGTGAGGGGGAGAGAGGAGAAATTCAGACAGAGTGGCGGTCTTTCTTTCTTTCTCTCTGTGAGAGAGAGAGAGGAAGAGAGAGAGACATGGGGCGAGGAAAGGTGCACAGGGGCCTAGAAAATAAATCAACAGGAAATGATAATAGACACAAGAAACGATTAAACTACTGTAACTAAGAACAACTAGAAGAAATAGACATGACTAGAGACACCAGGACAGACTGAGCCATAGTAAAACCAATACAAGACGAATCTCATCAAAATAAGAAATAACAGGAAAGCGATTCACTAAAATAACTAAGAAAGGTTTGGACCAAAGTAAAACAAAGCACATCAGATCTATATAAAAGAGCAACTTAGAAACACAGAAAACAAAACCCAGAATCCAATGAATCAACCAAAGTTATGACAGTTTGCTGAACTTTCCTAACACAAACCTAAAATCGTCTAAAAGTCCCCAAACATGTAGATTTATGGGTTAATGCAGGTCTTTTATCTGCTGAACCTACCTGAACAGTTGATGTGCTTCAGGGAAGGAGAGCCAATGCAATGGCAACAAAAACTCAGTGACTAAGCAATTTGAAGAATTTTATTTTTACTTTCAGTTTTAATAGATTATGTGATCTAGAGACGTGACACATTCAGTACAATGAGTAAAAATCTGTTTTTATTTGAATAATATGGATTTGAACGTTCATTTCAAGGCTTTTCTTGGTCAGAGAGAAGACAATGAGGAACATTAAGTCATCAACCTTCTAACAAACACAGAGACGCTCTCACTATTATTCTTCTTCACACATGTTTACACATGCTGTACGCTCAGTTCTGGAAACCTCCCAACACCCCAAGCAACGCATCCTTATCTTCTGCACCCAGTCTTCACCTCATGCCAGAAAACAACCAATAAACTTGAACCTTTTCATAAACCACGAAGTCTCACTTCCCAGCTTACATGTCCATTGTTCTAAATCTAAACCATCCGATGTCTCTAAACATAGGTTAACAGCAACAAATACATAAATATTAACTCACATCAATCAATAAGTGCAAAAATAATTCTTAGCAAAATAAACCAAATGAGTAAATGAATATATATAGTGAATAAGTGAACGTTAGCTGGAGATAGGCACCAGCACCTCCCAACCCCACTAGGGACAAGGGTGGATGGATGGATGGAAGAAGTATAACTAAGCATAAAAATAGTATGCAAAAGATAAAAAGGCAATGAGAAAGTATATAATATATTGATGATGGTAAAATTTTTCCAACAGTGTGTCGGTGTAGTCGTCTCCAAAGTCGATCATCAGTTTCAGAGCACTCAGGATCAGAGCATCGACGTCTGGATCCAGATGAGTTTCACTGCTGTAGTTCTTCACTGGGAGGATGCAGTTCATTGGGATCCCCAGACTGGAGCTGAAGTCACCCATCTATATTTAAAAAAAAAAACATGTCTTTGAACCAGTCCATTTTCTCTTCTGTTTTGAATAAATCTTTCTCTGATTCACCTTTTTCTTTAAATGTTTGCTCTTGTAAACGTTTCTCAGATTTTTCTCTGTTTCTCCACAGGCTGAGTCAATGTGGGTGAGAATCGCCAGCTGAGGGATTCCTGTGGAGACAGAGAGTTTTCTTTTCTTGTTTATTAACAAGCAATAAACAGATTTTAACAAGTATATACAAGTAATTCTTCCAAGATTAACTTTTAGACATGGAAATCATGAAACCATGTATAAAAGACTAAAATGTTACTTTAATTTCTTTTCTACATGGTTTTTCTACCTACTTATGCAACCCCTATGATTTTGAAGTAAAATTTGAGTATTTCGCTTTCTTATGTTTGCAGGTACATTACTTTACTCAATGCAAGCTTAATTTATATTTTTGTTTCTTACCCAGATCACTGGCTGCTTCTCTGATTTCTTTCATTTTCTTTAGAACAGAAGATTTCATTTGATGCACATTTGCAGAATAAACACAAACCAGAACATGGACTCTGTCACTGACGGACGGAAAAGGGTTGTAGCCAGAATTACCAGCAGAAACTGAAGATGAAGGACTGAACTGTGTAAAAAGAAAAAGACATGTTAAATTCCCCTTACAAAATTATACATTTGGGACATTTCTATGTATGCATGTATGTGAGTTAGAGATCCTAAAGCTGGGTGTGAACGTTTTATAATCTAAGTCAATAAGAACAGACTTTTTAAGTGACAGCTGAAAATTATTTACAAAAACAGTACATGACATGTACCTTGTATCCATCCTTCACATGTCCCTTCAGGGCCAGTTTGATGTCTTCTGCTCTGACTCCTCTTCCATCTTCGTCTTCCAGACCCATGATGTCATTGAACACAAAAGGATAACAGTCTCCTCTGCCTTCTTTCTTGATTTTATAGGTTTGATACTGAAAGAAATAGAGTTTCACAACTATTGTTTTGGTAATGTTTACTTTCACGCGCCATACGAACAAACTCATCAAGTTTGAAACAGACTGATCAAAATCCATAGCAGGAGTTCGATCCAATGCGGAGTCTGTAAACTGTCCAAACGGGATCAAAATCGAAACTTCAATCCATGATGTCCAACTTCCTGTTTGGTGTGGACCATGGGTGCCAGAGAGTTCTCTGTAAGTTTTGTGGAGCTGTGCAAGTGTATCAATTTTAATGATTTTTTTTTTAATGAAGTCAGGTCAACGCAGAGGGTATTTTGAAAGCTGTTGGGGGAACTGCTGAGCCATTTCTATTGCGATTTTTGTGAAAACCTTAAAAATACGTAAATTTCATGCAGGCAGGTCTGATGCATCGGCTTTTGTTGCTATGGTTTCGGTGATGAGGTGGGGGAGAAGAAGGTGAGGATAAACGCAACACTACCCAGATAGTTGAAGATGATGATGGTTTAATCATGAAAAGCATCCAAATTATCCAGACAGCACAGCCAGAGCAGAAGGCTAAGGCTCAAAAAACTGGTAGCAGCTGGTCACATTAGACATGTGATGGCAGACTAGACTAGACTACTAGACTAGACTACTAGACTAGACTAGACTAGACTACTAGACTAGACTACTAGACTAGACTAGACTAGACTACTTGACTAGACTACTGAACTAGACTGGATTACTAGACTACTAGACTAGACCAGACTACTAGACTAGACTAGACTAAACAGCTTCAACAAGGACCCAACAGAGAACAAGAAACACACGCAGTAATCACGGGAACTAGACACAGCTGGGATCAATCAAACACAGAGACTCAACTGACACAGAATCCTAAATAAACACGCAGAAAAACTCAAACTCTTACAGTTTCATTGATCATAGTGGGGTGATGTTTTTAGAGAAAGTCCAGTCAGTCTGAGAAGTTGATAAGGGGAATGTAGGTGTCGGCGTAAAGTAAAGTTTCATTTGACGGAACAAAAATAATAAACTATGATCACAGTGGGCTTTACCTGCGCTTACCTGCTTAGGTGTAAAAATAAGAATAAATATTCCATGTTAATTCGAAGTTAAACTGACCGATCTTGTGAAACTTTGATCAGAGGTTGTGGCACTGGCCAGAGCTTTGTTGGTCATTCTCCCTTGTAAAACAGAGTTGACAGACGTGATGAAGCTGGACTTCCCCGCACCGACTGGTCCGTAGAGTAACACTCTGATCGCTTTGGCTCTTTTATTCTGAGGTTGAAAGTTCTTTGTGTACTGCAGAGGTTCCTCGTTGTTTCTGTTGAGATGTGAAAATAAAGGTTGGATCATTTTGTGAATCAAATTTTTAGAAGAGTACCTTTAGAACAAGATCACAAGATCTAAGTAAGTCACATCCCTATGGATGAAGATAGATTTTCAGCATTTAATTTTCCTTTAGGGTAAATAAAGTCTTCGAATGTGTTTGTTTAAAATATTAATAGCTGAAATTATTGTTGCAATTAATGCATAACTGAGCAAATGAGCACACATGGGACAAACGTAAATGAACTATATATATGAACTAATCAGGAAGAAGATTGTTAAAGATCAATAACAAAACGGTGAAGGTATTCACAACGAATTTTAAAATGTAATTTAAAAAAAAATTAACTGAGGACAAAAATACATTTTAAAACCTGCATTCAAACCAGGATCCAAATGAACCGAACATTTATGTCATCATCACATACCAACACATGTTCACTGAATCCAATGCTGCATAAGGGAATGTAACATGGTTTGTGTTTAATAAACTCATCCACTGTTAAGACATGAAAGAAGAGACTTTGAAAAAACAATAAACATGTTGGCAACATGCTGGTGGAGAGAAACAAATGCACTCACCCCCATCTTACTTCTCTCCATGGAGTTGATAAAACTGTGATGGAGAATTTAGAACAATGTCTTAAAAATATCAGTCTGGCAATCAGAATCATTTGCTACTGATAATGCATTTTGATTAAATACATAGGTAGTGTACGAGCAGTCAAAGTTAAGCAATCAAATAGTTAATATCATACTAGTACTTATACTAATAATAATAATAATAATAATAATAATAATAGGACGAGAAACACTTATTCTTTGTAATAACCTGAATAAATAACTGAACTTACGTGGACATGGTGGAGGTGCTAAACAGTAAAAAAAAAAAAAAAAAAAAAAGAAGAAAAAGAAAAGTTTACTTAGGTCAAAAATTTTAATAAAAGAAATTTAGATTTTTACATCAAGTTCATTGAATAGTTGGTGTTGTTAAATGTGTGAATTGCAGTGCATAAAGGCAGAATATAAAACAGATTGAAGCCTTCAGAGAGAAGATGAGTCATTTTTGTATGAGAGTGAAAAGACAAAGTACTTACGGGGAGCCGGCTGAGGGGGAGGCTGAGGACCTGAATGAAAAAACACTCATAATAAATCATGTAAAAATATTTAGCAGTTCCAGTTCGAATATTGCTTCGATCACTATGGGTTTCATTTTATTGCTTGCTACACCATTTAGCCTGATATCATAAGAATGCTTGTAAATGCTCTGTAATAAGAAAAAAACCCCATCATTTTCATGCACATTCAATATTTTAGTATGAACAATTAGATTTTAAATTTTTGTATATGTTGGCAATGTCCCCATAATTGTCACAGCTGTTCTGTGGCATGTATTATACAGAATATCTGCACAACCGCTGCAGAAATATCCATGCAACTCAAATGATGCAGCTGCAGTACATTGTTTGCACATTTCTTTTCAGAAAACAAAAGTGACGTTTAATCCCCCACCTGCTAACTGATTAATTATATAACTCCTTGAGGAGACTCTTAAAGCATTAATATTTCATGATAATTCCTAAATCGTTAAACGTTTACTAATGACAAAATCAATTGGTGATGTTACTGAAAAGCAATTTTCCCAGGCATAGAACAGCAAGAAACTGTGAATATCATCTTATTGACCTTAATTATTAATTCAGATTTCACAAAAATAATTAGATAAAGATCTTTTAGCAGGCATAAACATTACAAGACCTGACATTTAATAAAATCTCTGTCATGTTCTCAGGGGTGAGTTTAAATCAGCGTGTCTGTACTGGACCCCAAATTATTTACATTGAAATTTAAATTTAGTTATTTGTTTGCAGACGACCCAATTATATTTTATTCTAATGACATTGTAATCCTGTACATAGCATAGATAATAAACTCAATAATCTGAAAATGTGGAGAGATATCAACATTATCCATACAAACAAAGTTACCAAAAAGCGTTTTTATTAATAATAGAACTAAATATTTCCTAGAATACAGTGAACTACATTTATTTTGTTGTTTTTGTAGAAGTCTGGGATAATAACTACACAAGTTTTCTAAATCTCATATTTATACTCCAGACACAACATCAGACAAATTGTTTGGTTCTGCAAACTCAACTATTAAAAATGTGAGGGGTACAACATGTATTTTCTTTTATTTATTTGGCTCAAAATACATTGAAATAAAGTGGAAAAGACCTGAAATCTTAATCCAGCTACGATCTGCAGTTAGATAATGTGATGTTTAATTGTAACTTCATTTCAGTGGAATGATTTAAAACTGACAGTAAGTCAGAGAGTATATTATATATTATGGATCTCAATGAAACAGTCATGTGATACTCACGAGGTGCTGGATGCTGATTCCCCATGACTGGGAACAATGAGCTGTGAGAGAGAGAATGAAGAGTTTATTCACTCTAATATTATTATTATTATTTCCCTTTTTTTTTTTTACTTCATATCTTTTGTATGAATCTTGTAAATGTTATCATTTATTTTTACTCATAAAAATATGAAAGAGCTTATTTGTAGCATTTACTAAGACAAATCCCAAGACATTATCAGAAAAATTAAAATAGAAAACAAATGAACTATATTGTCTAAAAGTTCCCACACACATAAATTCATCAGTCAGTGCATCTGATCTGCAGTGATTTTTCCTGTTGAACCTACCTGGACAGGTGAAGTGCTGCAGGGCAGGAGGACTGTGGAAGTGGAATGAAAGTAAGAGTTTGAACCTATTTGTGGGATTTCTTTTGGTTTCACTTTTAGTTTGAGTAACTGATCTGATTGATAAGAAGA
>VMRN01001134.1:0-10651 GCA_010277015.1 Poeciliopsis turrubarensis | reverse complement strand
TTGACATGTAAATATTGTCTATGTTAATCTAAACCTTCACCTTTAAGAAAAAAACCCCATATAAGATAAACTTTCAAGCCTCTTTAAAAGCAAAAACAGTTTGTTTGCACTTTGACAAACCCATTTAAATGTATGCATGGTTATACTCATTGAAAAGAATAAAATTTATTTTCTTCAAGTTCTCTGGTTATTCCAACCTGGATTCAGAGGATTCAGAACAGGTGCCATGATTACTTCCTAAAAAACAGAAAATACAGATATTGCAAGTTGTGTGAGTGCAAAGTGTACATAATAAATGAAAATGCATAAACTGTGACATAAAAAGTAAACTACACCACATAGATAATTTTGATGGTTGTAAAACCAAAATAACTACATCACCGGTTTTAACTTTGAGGAATCACTTCTTACAGAAAGTGGTGGTACAAGAACATTAATTAATATAGAGTTATATATGTTATACTGTATTTTCATAGACTTGAGATGTTAACCCAAACAGATATTTACATTGTGGATAAACACAAATTTGAGGGTCAATAAATCAAATTCAAGTAGATAAACTCCTAATATTTTTCACAAACTGTTTAAAATAAAATGAGAAAGTTATGAATCACAGCTAATGAAAAATAGCTGATGTCTATTATATTTGGCTAATTACAGCCTCCAGAAATACCTCAGGCTTGAACTGGTTGTGCTGGGTGTAAAGTGTTATAGATCTCTCTGTCAGCCTCCAGATCATCGTTTCTTGTTCTCTTAGTGTAGATTCTGAACTTCTTCTCTTCAAATCGCTCTGGAAGAAGTAGAGATACCTGAAAGATGTAAGCAACACATTGCAGTTTGTATTGAACCATAAATTAGAAACACTTGTGGTGAAAATTCAAATGATTTCGCTTCAGAAGAACAAAAGTGACAGAAATGAGCAAATTAAGAATCTAAAATATTCTGTTTCATTCTCACCTGATCTCTTTTGATACGTTTGGCTTCATTTGGGTTTTGCTTGCTGTAGAACCTCACGTGGTCTATGGGGTTTTCGTTCCCCATTCCATAGTTAAACTTGACTGGCTAAATAATAAATAAATAATGTGAGGTTACAAATAATATTTCAGAGATTCAATTGCAAATATCAAAGTTAACTGCCTCAGTCAAAAAAAAGATCCTATTTGCATCAAAACTCACATCCACTTCATAATCCTCTTTTTTTCCCTGTCTGCCTCTGAGATCCGCTGGTAACCGTCCGAGATGCGCTTTCCACTGATTCTAAACAGAAACCGCATAAAATGTTACAACTTCCAGAATTTACTTAAAAATCAAACAGTATAGTTACAGTAGCGCAGTTGGTGTCACCGAGGACCTTCTTGCCTTGCAGCAAGAAGGTCCTCGGTTTGATTCCTGGCCCAGGGTCTTTCTGCATGGAGTTTGCATGTTCTTCCTGTGCATACGTGGATTGTCTCCGAGTACTCCGGCTTCCTCTAAATTAATCTAACGTTTATCTAAATCTAAATTTTCCCTTGGTGTGAGTGTGTGTGTGTATGGTTGTTTGTCCTCTCTGTCTCTGTGTTGCCCTGGAGACCTATCCAGGGTGTACCCCGCCTCTTGCCAGGAATGCCAGCTGGATATGGGCACCAGCACCCCTCCATACCCCACTGGGGATAAGGGTGTTAGAAAATGGATGGATGGGTGGTTACAGTGTTACTGAGTACAGTTGAAGTTCTTAGGATACCTTCACATCGTCCAGACTCTGTTCTGATGAAACTTCCCCCAGACACACGTAGAGGTCTCTTTTCATTATCCTTTCCAGTATCTGTCTTGCCTCCCGAAGCTCCTCAGAGGAGGAGTTCAATATCTGATCAAATACAGTATCTACAAGGCAAACAGAAAAACACAAAATTGGTCAAAACAAAGTAATAGATTTAAAATCCTCTAAAAATTTAGACTCTGTTTTAAAACATACATAAAAAATACCAGAGAAAATTGTTATTAATTTCTCTATTTTTCTATTTCAAGTATAATTTGAGCAGCTGTCCATAAAAACACTCTTATATACTCACAACTCTAACATTTCCTCCATCTCTATACCCCAGTCACCACGTTAATTTAAAATCCTCATATAAAGGTCTGATCTCCAAAATTGATACCAAAATGTTGGGAGGTTCTCCAGAAAAATGACATCTGAATGGAAGAAAGAATAAAATCTTTCTATGTTAGAAATGCAATGTTACTTTGTGCTAATTATTCTTTGTTGTAAATTAAATAGTGTCCGCATGTCCATATTAATGCTGCCTTGCATCTATTTGAGTGCAAGATCTCGACTGTGTGGCAGAGATGAAGCCACTTGAAACAATGTTTTCTGGACAAACCAGGCTAAGTGAAATTCAGGAAGGAGTTTTTAATGACACCATAATAACATTAATGGCATGAAGCTGTCAACCCTTTGCTTGCTCTATTTGATGTGCATGAGAAAGGTAAATCTACTAATCGTGAAAAGCATTGTGTGCAGAACTGAACTTCAGTGGAGTCATTGTTAAATCCTCATGGACTGAGAGGATGCTGATCAGGATAGAAGCCACTGCTCAAAATCTCTATCACTGTTTTGATATGTTATTCAATATTGAGAAGCCTTTTCATGTAATACTTCTTTTTTAAGGTTATTTGATTAATTTAATTTCTTGGATGGCTACTTTCTAATCTATCTATCTTGTGTATAAGATAAAGTGGGATACAGGGTTTTGTTGAAGGAAAATAAAAGTGGGGAGAATCTAGATTAATATATTTCTGGTTATGTTAAAATTATTTTAAGTGTTTTAAGTTTCTGTTCAAAGATGGTGTTAAAATAAGTGATGAATAAACTATCAGCATTAAATTCTGAGTGCTAATGTCAGTTTTACCCAAATGGACCTTGTGGATGCAAATTGTTTATAACCTTATTTTTATTTCTGTCCCTTTGATTTTGCACAAGTAAAAATCCACATTTAATCAAACTAATATACTTTAATGTTTTTCTCCATTGTTGTGCAAGTTTACTCACCGGTCAGCTTAGTGTATGCCACCATGTCATCAATAGCTGTGGAGATGGTGCACATGTTCCCATCCCTGCCTTCAATCTCAATGTGATCATTTGCTTCCAGAAAAGCGTCTCTGATCCTGAAGGACAAATCCAGCTTGTAATGGTGAGAAGACATTGCATAAAATAAAAGGTAATAAAACAGAAACATCATCCATCAAGCTCCAGCAATGTCAAGGCCTCCTTACATCAACTCTACGCTGTTGCCCACTTTGTGCTGGTAGGCTCTTTTGTGCAAAGAGAACCTTGTGTAGAACATGTTGTACAGATTGAACACCTCCTGTTAACAATAATGATAACATGAAGTGGCAAATATTGTTATTTTGAATCTTAATGTTGATAAGAAGGAAAAATAATGAAACCAATCAAACCTTGTCTCTGTAACAGATCTGCTTCATCCCATCCACTTCACACACTCTGGCAAATTTAATCAAGCGATGGCAGTCAAAGTTGTTCTGCAAACCCAAGTGATGGCAGTCCCTGACACATGGCAAGAGACAATAATATGTTTATAGATTTATAAAATTTAAGACAAGATTGAAATTTCGAGAGGAGAATTAAATCCAAAAAGTCACCGAGCAAAATAGTCCCACTTATCCACATCAATCTTGTTCCTTGTGTTGGACACAATTTCATAGAGGAAGGCCTTCTCTCTAGGACGGCCATGGTGTGGCCACTGTTAATAGACAGAATACGAGACAAGTACAAATTTTTAAAGTTATATTTTCTGATTCCACAGAAAGAAACAGTGAAATAAGAAATGCAAATTGTCTTTGTCAAAAGTACATTAACGTTTTTGATACAATGTGGTGGTTTTATACAATATAGTTAATTCCTTCTATTCTTTTATTTATCTAAACTTTCTTTTTTCAGGTAAACTGTTTTGAGGACGACTTTTCACTTCCCTCTAATTTACATAATTTATTATATCAATGCTTGAAAGTTTATCACATTCAAAGAGGGTGATGATAAGATGGTGGTAGACTTGACTAACCAAGACCTAGTTGAAGATTATGCTCATACATTTCAAAGCTGAACAGATGGTTACCTCAGTAATATTTGTAACTTTTGGAGGATCGATCAGCTTCTTTATAAAGGGCAGGTCTTCTTCTGGCACCAGGCCGTGTTGCTCCATGAATTCTTCCAAGCCATTTTCTTTCACCAGATGGTCAAACATGTCTTGAGATGCCTCCTCATGCTGCAAGAAACATAAAATTAATTATTCTAAGAAGCAACAGTCACATTTAAAAAATGAAAGAAACATGTATTCTGAATAAATGAGAATCAGCCAAAGTTTAAAGCTGCAGTAAGCAATTTTTACAAAAGAAAGATGTTTTTTTTCACATATTTTTTAAAACTGTCACTATATCATTGTAGTATACTTAGCACCTCCGAGTGAAATGCCTGAAATGCACATCTCCTGGTCAAAAACAACCAATCAGAGCCATAAAGAGTGTGTTAGCATTGTCTATCAACCTCTTGTACACATGGCTAAATGTGCTAATGGCAGAGAAACAACTTGACGCTCCAGGGAAATCTTTTATTCGACATCATTAGTGGTCATTCTAAGTAGCCCAGCATTCTCAACAAGCCATTTCTTCTTCTCAGGAAGAAGAAATGGCAAAGCACAGAGCAAGGAGAGAGTGGGGGTATGAGTGGCATTCCCATCTGGCTCCCTGGAAATGCAAAACAGGACATTACCTGTCCGGATCACTGCAAGAAAAGTTACAAAAAATAGGAATATGAAACACAGCGGTCCTAATTCGAACCTCAGAGTGATTCCATGCCTAAAGGAGCCTCAGACTGAAAATCTTTTGGCCTCCAAGTCACTTAAAGTAGCACTTTTAAATACCAGATCACTCTGTGCTAAAGCTCTGTTAATTAATGATTTCATCACTGAGTATAATGTTGACGTTATGTTTTTGACAGAAACATGGTTAAATGACGATAATGATCAAAATGTACTAATTGAATCAGCGCCTCCTAACTACAATTTTTTAAGTGAGAATAGAAAACATAAAAAAGGAGGAGGCGTGGCTTCTATATTTAAAAATACCATAAACTGTAGTAAAATCTCTTTCGGTCATTTCAGTTCTTTTGAGTATCTTGGAATTCAGGTTAAAGGCTACAAACGAACTTTGACACTAACTTTATACAAAACTCCAACATACGTGGAAAATTTCTTTACTGACTTGAATGGTCTTCTATCTCTCATATGCATTGATTATGATTGTTTAATAATTGTTGGTGATTTCAACATTCATGTGGACAAACCCCAAGACAGAGGAGCAAAAAAGCTCTCTGATATTTTAGAAAATTTTGGTTTAACGCAACATGTCAAACAAGCAACACACAATCAAGGTCACACACTGGACCTGGTTATCAGTAAGGGTGTGAATATTTTCAATATTTCTGTAACTGATGTTGCCCTGTCGGATCACTCTGCTGTTATCTTTGAAGGTTCTTTCTTCTTTTGTCCCACTTGGACAAACAGCTACTGTCACAAAACGTTCTTTTGCAGAAAACACAGCAGAAACATTTAATCAAATCTACTCTTCTTATTCACCCTTAAGCTGTAATGATGTAGATAAGTTGGTAGATTATTTTCAGTCTAAAGTTTCATATATCATTGATTCCATTGCCCCAATTAAAGTAAAGGTTGTGACTGGCAGGAATAAATCTCCATGGAGAAATGCACAAACAGTTCGATCTGCAAGACAATTCTGCCGCAGGGCAGAACGAAAATGGCGTAAAACTCAACTTCACGTTCATTGTGACATCTATAAAGAAAGACTATGTAACTATCACTTAACACTAAAACATGCAAGGGAGGCTTTCTTTGCAGATGTCATAAACAAAAACATTAACAATGCTGGAGCTTTATTTGCAACAGTTGACAGGTTCACAAACCCTCCTATGACATTACCACCTGAACTCCAATCTAATGCTGCCTGTAATAAGTTTTCTGACTTCTTTTCAGAGAAAATCCAAAAAATCAGAGGATTAATCTGCACATCAACTCTACAGCCAGAACCACTGCTGAACCCAAACAAAACTAATACAGGAAAAATGACCCACTTTCAACCACTTAATTATAAAACCCTAGAAGAAATTATAAGTCAATTAAGTTCAAGCTCCTGCTGTCTGGATGTTCTACCCACACATTTCTTTAAGAAAGTCCTGCCTGTTATTGGTAAAGATCTGATTCAATTAGTAAACTCAAGCCTCATATCAGGCTTTGAAAACAGCAGGCTTTGAAAACAGCAGTTATCAAACCATTGCTAAAAAAGAACAATCTGGACAAATCACTACTGCAGAATTACAGGCCGATCTCCAACCTCCCATTCATCAGCAAAGTTATTGAAAAAACTGTGTGTAAACAATTAAATAGTTTCCTCATGATGACAAACTGCTTTGACTCTTTCCAATCTGGTTTTCGTGCTCACCACAGTACGGAGACTGCCCTCGTAAAAGTATTCAATGACACCCATATAAATACGGACTGTGGGAGAACCACGGTGTTGGTTCTGTTGGACCTCAGTGCAGCTTTTGACACTGTTGACCATGACATATTACTGAATCGACTGGAAAGTTGGGTTGGACTCTCCGGTTCGGTACTCGACTGGTTGGAATCTTACATAAAGAACAGGGATTTCTTTGTTTCAATTGGAAACTTCTCATCAAAGAGGTCAAAGGTCACATGTGGGGTACCCCAAGGTTCAATCCTAGGACCCCTCTTATTCAATATTTATGTGCTCCCACTAGCTCAGGTTATAACAGGAAATAATATTAGCTACCATAACTATGCAGATGATACTCAGCTCTACATTACGATGTCACCAGGTGACTCTGAACCCATCCAGTCACTGAATAAATGCTTAGAACAGATAAATGTGTGGATGTGCCAAAACTTTCTCCAACTGAACAAAAACAAAACTGAAGTCATTATTTTTGGACCTAAAGAGGAACAATCTAGAGTCAATGCACAGCTTCAGTTACTACAACTAAAAACTAGCGATCAGGCCCGAAACCTCGGAGTAGTGATGGACTCGGACTTGAACCTCCAGAGCCACATAAAGACAGTAACAAAATCAGCCTTCTATCACCTGAAGAACATCTCCAGGATTAGAGGACTAATGTCTCAGCCAGATCTGGAGAAACTCATCCATGCGTTTATCTTTAGTCGTATTGATTATTGTAACAGCGTCTTCACAGGCCTGTCCAACAAATCAATCAAACAGCTGCAGCTGATCCAAAACGCTGCTGCTCGCGTTCTCACTAGAACCAGGAAGATAGAGCACATAACACCAGTTTTAAAGTCCCTCCACTGGCTCCCTGTAGCTCAAAGAATAGATTTTAAAATACTGTTGTTAGTTTACAAATCACTGAACGGTTTAGCACCACAATACATTAAAGATCTGTTGTTGTTATATCCTCTCAGGCCTCTCAGGTCTTCTGGTTCTGGTCTGCTCTGCATCCCCAGAACCAGAACCAAAAGAGGAGAAGCAGCTTTCAGCATCTATGGACCAAAAATTTGGAACAAACTACCAGAAAACTGTAAAACAGCCGAAACCCTGACTTCCTTTAAATCTCAACTAAAAACACACCTGTTTAGAACTGTATTTGAAATGTAATATATATGGATTTGTATTTGTATTTGCATTTGTGGATATGTATGTAAGTTGTAGGCTGAGACCTTTCCCTGTTGTGGGCAACGGGGCCCGACGAATACCCGTGGTTAAACGGACGGCGGAGTCCGGCGGTAACAGGCGCTTAAATTCCATGTCAAAAGAAAAGGGAGGAAGGAACACTTGGTATTTTATTTCATTCTATTTTATTTTATTTCATTTTATTCTATGTTGCATGACTTTGTGTTTTATGTTTATGATGTAAAGCACTTTGAAATGCCTTGTAGCTGAAATGTGCTATACAAATAAAATTTGATTTGATTTGATTTGAGCATGATTGACAGCAGCAAGACCCTCCACCTGTTTCTGATTGGTTATTTCTAATTAGCACTGGGAGAAGGAAGAGGAGCGTGATTGTTTTCACTGATTATCTGTCTTATTCCATAATGTCACAGCTTTATCAAATATGTTAAAAAATAAAATTTAAAATAAAAGCTGGATTGATCAGACACAGCAGGACATTGTAAATATTTTCCATATCTTTAAATTTAGGCAGATATTCTGGTTCTGATCAGACTTATTTTCAAAAGAATCTTTTCTAAATGAAATAAGTAATATTTATGGAGATGCTGTTAGGATTTTTCATCAGAACTGGGCACCTGACCCTACTACTAAAACCCAGAAAAATGTTAGCCTTCTTATTCTCAAACCAGTTTGAAAAAAAAAAAAAAGAGGCAGCAATTCAATATGGGTAAAAATAATTTCTTACGCTCCAGTCATGAGGACGTTTTTTGGGTATAAACTTTTGATCAAACATGTGGGAAAATGGTCCATGTCCTGCAAAGAGAGAAATGGAGTAAATGGGGTCAGAAGTCTGACTAGAAATGAAAATAAAATGTCTGAAATCGATCTCTTTCACTCTGGAAACCAGTGATCCACTAATCAGTTTCTATAATAAATTGACAGATTAAAACTTAGTTTTGATTTTGATCAAGTGAAGATTCTGTTTAGATACATATACAGATAATAAAATTATAATAAAAAATTACTATATTATTTGATAGATTTTTTCCCAAAGTTAAAAGACTTCTTTTTTTAACTTAAACAAATGCTGATTTTAGCTAAATTATTTACTGATATATATTTTTTGTCTATATTGATTTGTAAGTAGATTGTGAAGAAGTTGAAAACTTTCTTTGCCAAACCCAATAATGTAAAATGACAATAGTCAAAATTAGCAATAAATATAATTCATTTCCTCATTTGAGGGAAGGAAGTAGATTTTGTGAATATTGTGAAGCAGTTTTTTGGGGAAAATCTCACCCAGGTCATGGCAAAGTCCAGCAATCTGCACACAAAGGACGTCCCTGTCATTAATGTCGAGTTCTGGCTGCTTCTCTTTGAGAGACTGAAGAAGTTCTCCAGCCAAGTGCGCCGCCCTGTAACAGCAACAAAATATCTCATACAAAATACAATAAACATAAAGAAGTAAAACTGATGTAAACTTTCAACAGACAAGTAATGTTAACTCTAAACCAATATAGTATTGAGACATTTATATTTTGAGTTATTTTGAGAAGCACTGATATACTTTTGCAAGACATTGTGTAAGTATTTCTCTCTTTAAAAATATAAGTTAAAGCCATTACCTGAAGTTAATTAACAGCTATTAGGTGCAATAAATAGAGACATTTACCCAATGCTGTGTTCAAAGCGGTTGTGAGACGCTCCAGGATAAACATAATATTTCCCGCCAAGCTGCTGTATGTTTCGAAGTCGCTGAAACTGAGGCGTGTCGATGATTTTGACAAGGACTGGGTGAAGCTCGATAGTGCCATGAATGGGATCATTGAACACCTGAAAACCAGGTATAGATTCACATCAACATCACTAATTTAAGAAATGAACCAAAATAATTAATATCTGTGAAACCAACAGGACAAAAACTTGAGTGATAACTTTGTTCAAAAATCCTATGAGAAATGAGAATAATGAGAAATCTGATTTACTTTTTAATAATAAGCACAGAAAATGACAAAATAGAGTCACAAAAAAAAGACTTTTAAAATTGAAAAGAAAAAAGAATAAACATCTCTGGATAAGTAGTGTAATTTAAATTTTATTGGTAAAACTCAATTAACAATTAATTTGTCTCACTAAAATCCTCCTTTACAAATTGTCATATTCTTTCTTTACTTTGTATTTATGGTGTATTTTAATTATGCAGTATTTTGTATCCCACCAAGTTTTTGTCACCACTTTTGTGGCAACAGAGTTGTGAACACAGAGGAACAGAGAATTATGTCTCCCTCTAGTGGACACATGTCAAACTAAAGTCCCAGGTTCCAAATCTGACTGATCAAAGGTTTTTCATTAACAGATCAAGATAAAAGTTGTGTTTAGATGTTATTTTGCTAATCAAATTAAAGCAGTTTCTGTCTCTATACTATCAAACTACATCAGTGTGAAAATATGTTCAATGTAATATTAAGTACTGAGGTGTTTATTAATATTTTAACAGTTTGTTATAAGATCATTTCATCGAAGCATTCTCCCACAATCGGCTCTTTGAGGACATTAGTGAACAAAGTGAAAATTAGTTTTTCACACTTGGTCCAGTGGAAACAGTTTTACCTTATATCCGTTTGCCATTGTTTCAGAGGTTTTGCAGGATCAGCAGATGGTCACCAAAACTCTTGAAATGAAGATCAAATGACTGATGACAAGATGCTGTAAAGAAGGAAAAGATTAAAGCAAAGACAGACATTCCAGTGTGAAACAGATAAAACAGCATTTATTAATATGTTATGTTAACATGACTACTTTTAAAGCAAAAGCCAAACACAATAAATATATATTTTTTCTGTTACTCAATGCAATATTACCAGTGCAGCAAGGAAACTTCAGTCTCCTCAGAATCTTCAGAATTAAAATTTCAACCTGCTTCTACAACAATTTATAT
>VMRN01001132.1:0-10655 GCA_010277015.1 Poeciliopsis turrubarensis | reverse complement strand
ATTTGCTCCAACCACAACCACAGCAGAACCATCCACAACTACAGCTTCTCCAACCACAACCACAGAAGAACAAACCACAACCACAGCAGCTTCAACCACAAATACAGCAGTTCCAACTACAACCATAGCAGCTCCACCCACAACCACAGCAGCTCCAACCACAACCACAGAAGCTCAAACGACAACCACAACATCACCAAAAACCACAGAATCTAAAACCACTGCAGCTTCAACAACAAAAGCATCTCCAACTTCAACCACAGAAGATCCAACATCTGAATCTCTGTCTACGACCACAATCACAGGATCGCCTATTAAAACCACAGCTACTCAATCAACAACCACGGTTCCTCCGACCCCAACCACAGAAGCTGCAACTAGTACAACTGCAATCAGACCCACAACCACAGATGCTCAAATTACTACAACAGCAGCTCCAACTACAGCTGTTTCAGCCACAACACCTGCAGCTCCAAGTACAACCACTTCACCTCCAACAACAACCACAGCAGCTTCAACTATGATCACAGCAGTTCCATCTACAACCACTGCAGTTCCTCCATCAACAGAAACACCATCACTTCCATTAACCACAGAAGCTCCAGCTACAACCCACGCCGCTCCAACTACAATCACGGGATCGCCTATTAAAACTCCAGATACTCTTTCGACAACCACAGCAGCTCCAGCCACTCCAGGTCCCACCTCAACATCTTCAAATCCAACAACCACTGAAACTCCAATGACAACAGCATCTCCAACTGCTACCACTTCAGCAGCCCTTACCACAACAGCTCCAGGAAAAACAACTGCAGCCCCAAATTCACCTACAACAGCTCCAACTACGACTGCAGCTCCTACTCCAACCATATCTGCTGCAACCACAATCACAGGATCGCCTATTAAAACTACGGCTAATCTATCAACAACCGCAGAAGCTCCAACTAATATCACTGTGGCGATAACCACAGCAGCTGTTACGAAAAGCACAGCTGCTCAAAGCACAACTACAACAGATCCAATAACAAACGCAGCAACTTCAACTGCTACAGCAGGAGAAACGACATTTACACAGCATCCAAGTATGTTATAAATATACACAATTTAGCACACATAGCTTCATTAAAGTAGCTGAAATTACTTAATTAAATGATAAAATTCTTACATTGCTCTTTTGTGTTTCTTTTCTCAATTATAAAGATGCATGTGCTTCCAACCCATGCCTCGGTGGAAGCACCTGTGAGGAACGTGATGACCATACCTATGTGTGTCTGTGTGCAGCTGGAGAAATTTACGGTCCTCAAGGCTGTCAAAGGGGTATGTGTATGATTGTTAAAGCGTTATGGTGTGTAAACAGACTTACCTATTTATAAACCAGCAAGTTTTTTTTGTCATTACCTTTTTGTGTATCACTTAAATTTAAATAGTGAAAGAAGTCCCAACGTTTCACTGACACAGAACACTCACAAACTACTGACTGCTTGTTTGTTGACAGACTGGTGGTTGATCTTTGTGATCGTTTCATCTGTCTTCGGATGTCTCATCATCATCATATTGATCGTTCTGCTGCTGGTAGTAAAAAAGTAAGTTTGAACTCACTCTGGTCTTGTTTTTTTTTTTTTTGTTCATTTCTAAAACTACATGAGTTTTATTTTATTTTCAAGTTATTTACCAATGGTTACAGAAATCTAACTATAAACACAACACTCTAGAACACTGGCGACGGTTGCAATACGTTGTTATTCTTGTTTTTCAGATTCAAGAAGAAACTTTTCAAGAAGAAAGAGAAAGACATTTGGAAAGTTCCTTCCCTTTCCAAAGGCCCACCATCCTATAGCAGCAGTGATAGCTTCTTCACCTGGGTCAAAGAATCACCGTACAGCCCAGGAAATTCTGGGGTCCCACAAATCCCGCGGGCCAAACTGAGTCCCGACTGGGACAGCATGCCCAACTCTGAGTGGACTCCGAGTAACAGCCGACAAAGCTTGATTCCTTCAGGGATGAATTCGGTAGGTACACCTTTGCACGAGACACTCTGAAAACAAACATCTGTGTTTTATTCATTCACTAATTATGATCCGTCTTTTTTTCTCCTGCAGCGATTCAGCGACGGCCAAGATGACGTGTTTCCTTTCTCCCAGAGTCCTCCCAGGAGCCTCCCCTACGAGGAGGTCCAAGCCAGAAACAGCCCTTATCACCAGATCCGAGCCACAAACCCTTACGCCAAGACCCAAGGCCAGACGAGCCCTTATTTAGTAATAACCTAATGAAGAAAAGGTACATTGAATCACTTCAGGGGTTCAAATATTGATATTTTTCCAAAAATGTTCTATTTCATTAGGACCCCACTGATGTAAATGCTGCAAACAGGAGCTTATTATCCGAAATGTGCAATGTAACGTAATAGATATCATTGTGTCATTTGTTCCTTTACTGCTTTAGCTTCTCTTTTTTACTAAGCCTGTCACAATAATCATTTAATCGCATGATACATTAATATGAGCGTAATCATTTCCATTCTGATGATTGACTTTTTTTTGACAGGTAATTTTGTTTACAGACTTCATAATGCATTTTATTTATGGTTTCCGTTGAGTGTGGTTTTTGGTTCCTTCATATTTATTGATTTTGGTTGTATCATATTTAAAATGTCTCTCAGTTCCAGTGTGGAGTGTTCTGGTCAAAATTAAAATTCATTAGCTGTTGAGAAGGCAAACTTACACTGTTATGCCCTTACAAATACAGCACTTGAAAATATTCTTAAGACAACAATATTTTTGTTTCCTGGAGTAGTTTCCGGGACGATTTATCATCCAGTAAAATTTGTTATGTTCCTGCCATTTCTTGAAAATAGTCTCAGAATAATTCTCATTTATCACCATCATGACAATTTATTGTCCGGAAGCTGCCATAAAGCAGTCAGTCTTTTATTGTCAAAATCATAAAATTTGGTTAATAATTCCAACATTGTGAGTCACTCAACCTCTCATCTCTGTATGTTAACCGAACATATTAAATACATAATATCTTATTCTCACAGAGCAAAAAGTGATGAGGAGCTCTTGCTCAGTTTTTTGCTCATTTGTTCACCTATAAATTTACTAAAGTTAGGATTTTTGTTTGTAGCTATTTTAGGTTTAATTTCATTCTCAATTGTATATTTAGCTAGGTTTTGGTAAATGAAAAGAGCTGAATATTGCTCTAAATCAGAAAATGCAAACATTTTTAGCGTCTTTCACTGTGTTTTGTATAAAATTAAAATATATTTATCACATAATTAAAACAGTTCAGAGTATTTTAACATAGTTTATATATTTATTCTTTAAATATTGACTTGTTTGATATTGTATTTAACACAATAACTTTGGAATTATAATGTCTGGATTGCCAGTTTTTGAGTTATAAGGGTGATTTTTTTGTGATGTACTCGTCAATGTTTATATTTTTATACTTCCAAACAGTTTAGATCAAAAGTTTGCAAACTCACCATGAGAAAACTGTTATATTCAATAAATGTAAGAGAAAATTGTTTATTTTAGTAACTCAATTCACATTGAAAGAGATTATTTAGACACACATCAACTTGTGTCCAAATCTATACTTTTGTTATTTAAGATTTCCGGTTTGTTTCACGACATTTAACACCAGATAATTAATCACATCTATGTGCATAATGAGTATGTTTAATGTTTAATATTTACTTGAAGTATATTATTTGTAAAAGGCACATTTAATCTATTTTGCTGAAAATGCATGAAGCACTTTAACTGTTCTTGTTTCAAGTTCAAATATTTATACAATAAAACAAAAATTTAAAAAAACAAGTACTGAGTTGAAAGTTTAGTTTCTTTTCTTTTTTCGTACTGCTCTCATTTTCCTCGGTGACACACAACTCGATTGTGCTTGAACAATTTTTCTCCTCTAGATGGAACCAGTGCCATAATGTTCCCCTTTTGCCCTCAGCGCTTTCTGCCTTCGACTGCCACAACTGTTTCTCATTTCCTGGGTCCAACTTAAGATAACGCCAGAAATCAGCTCAATTCGAATCAGAGAAAGTGTCATGACGGTTATCTTCTAAAGGAAAGGAAAAATGCAAATAAATTAAATCGGGGGAAACGCTCAAAGAAACATGTTTGTTGTGAATAAATATCTAAAAAACCAGAGGACGTATTGAAAGACAGGGCTTGTTATTGATAAAGCAATGGGACAGATTGTATGGGGCTCCTGAACTGTCAAAATTTCTGGTTATCAAAAAGACATTAAATTTACTTAAAAAGCTTCGTTTTAACATGACACACTTCTATACTGTTTGACTTTTCAATAAAAGTCCATATTTCCACATCGAGTAATTTGAACAGTTAAGCTTTTTATGTTTTGTTCTATTTGGGTGTTTTTTTTTTTTAATTTTATATTTTATTTTTGTTATTTCAGTTTGTTTGTTTCAGCTCAGTCCAGTTCATTCTTATTAAATATAATTACCAAAACATTTGTGTAGAAATTTCCTATGCAGGAGATCGATGCCCTCATTTTGTTTCATTGTTTTGTTCCACATGCGAGAAATTTATGTCGAAAATTATCCACTGAGACTAAATCTACACCCTCTATGCATTTCTGATATTTACTATGATGAAGAACTCGAAAGAAAAGCAGGCAGTTAAGTGACAATTTTTCATTTTACTGTTTTATTCAGTGGGGCATACAACACTTATTTTCCTGTATTTAGTAGGATTAAAACTACAAAATGCATAAAGTATACATGAGAGATCAACTTTCTGTAGAAAAGCTCCCATTGGAGTAACCTCTGGTCTTTATCTGTTTCTTACAAAGGCATTATGTAATTCGTTTGCTTTATTGGATTTTTAAGACCTCATGATGCATCCAGAAATAAACACTGACACTAGCCTTTTTAAACCTGAACTGTGAAAGCCTATCTCAGGTTTTAACAATTCTTTCTAACAATAAGAAGAAAGCATGATTGAAGTGTTTCAGGACCGAGCTAAGTGTCCTCTTTTCCAGAAATCAATATTTGGTCACCCTGTGTTAGGAAACTCAGAAATGCAGAGCAGTCTGTCATCAGCATAGTTTAAACTGCCTCCCAAGGATTCAAGCTTATGGAAGCATGGACTGGTTGATTGTTCAGGACCTTAAATCAGAGTCTTGGACAACACCATTGTTGATCATTACTTATTGTCTTTAACAATTGGAAGCTAGACTTCTTAGATTTACAAAACAGCATATTTTGTCTTAATCCATCTCATATTATGTAGTCCGAGTGGGAAAAATAAGAACAAGATAAATGCAACTACATTTATCTTGTTGCATTTATCTTAGTGTAATCTGTACTAATATTGGTCAAAACACTTAAATTGGCTTTGAAACCTGTTTGTAATGGACCTTCTCCAGGTTGAAGCTTCCAGTGACGATGACATAACATGAGATGGGTGTTTAAACCACCCTTGTTTACACCAAAACCCAATATGTTGATTTGGAGCAAGTATTGAAAAGTTTCATTGCAAAGAGGATCCAAGTCAAGATAAAAATGATACTTCAGGTGACATAAAACTTAGTTTTATCTCACGTAGGTTGCATCTCTGATATCAGCTGCCAGTAGTTTAGCTGAGTTCATACCATCTTCATGTGCATTTTATTTTTAGTGGTTTATGCATGTGATGGAGTTATGTCGTAACAAAAGGCGTCTTCAAATCAAAGGTCAGTTTATGCTTATCTGGAAACCAAATGATGCGTTATATAAGTGGGCCAAAACATCCTCTCCAGAAATGTTCCAACCCAAAGGTTGGAACCATTCTGTTTAAACTGTTAGGTCAACATATTCTCTCTGAAGGATACTTTGATACTTAATTATCACGGCAAACATTTGGTTACCAACAGAACAGGGTGGCAACCAAGCTATGCACAATATGACCTTTGATTTTAAGACATCCTTTATTATTAAGTTACTCAGTCACAGGCATAAACCAATACAAAACATACCTAAATGAAAAGTGCATGAAGTCAGTATAAACCCAACTAAATTGCTGAGATAAGTGGAAAATGAGGGTTTTTATGCATTGCTGCTCATTAGCAGAAATCTCTTTTATGTTGTCTTTATTCCTCTCTGCAACACTTGATTCATTTCAAGTGTTGAAGAAGTGGAGAAAAAAGGTGGTTTTGTTTATCCATGCTATATTATCATCGCAAAATGATTTGAAAGTATTCCTCGTATCATCCTGAATATCGGAAACTTCGCCCTTTACAGAGCTCCAAGTCCATCACAGACAGGTTTTAAAGCTGAAATTGCATAAACTCACATAAATAGCATTCAGATTGACCAGTCTGAATACTATTCAGACCAGCTCCCCATGGATAAAAACAAAGCAGTAGTTTTTATTGTTCATTTCTTCTCCAGGTTGATGCTATGAAAAGGATCTAATTTAGGTCCATCATTTTAAACTGATCTATGCTACCATAAGGCTGAAATATCACAGCTATGCAGCTCTACCTTTCTGAACCAGGGTAACCAAATTTTGATTTCTCAAAAAGAAAACACTTGATCCAGTTTTAAAGTATTTTAGTTTTAAAATACTTCAAGATAAGTTTTAATCTCAACATATAAAATGTTCTTTCTTGAAGTGGTTAGAAACAAAAGTTGAAAAGCAAATTTTAGATGGGCTTTCAACAAAAAATACTTTAAACATGTCCAAGTTCAGTTTATTCACTCAGTTTGTAACAATTAATCAAGATTGTTCAGCTTATGTGATTCTCAAAGGAGAAAAGTGCAAATAATTCACTGGGATTTGTATTTTTAGAATAAGTAGTGAAAGTTTACAAAAACTGTGAACGTTGGTTACTTGTCAGCTACAATACCTTATTCCTTTTTAAAATAGATATACCCTTTTAATATTTTTTTGTGCAGAAACTGCAGCAAAATTGCTTTGTCAAATTTAAGGGATTAGTGCCGAACACGTTCTATTAGGTATAACACTAACAGCAACTTATAATGACAACATCTAGAGAGCATGAATTATGCTCTCTAGACAGGCATGACCCAAAGTACACCACCAAGTCCTTATTTGAATGGCCCAGAAGATACAAAATACTTGTTGTGTTGCCATCTTATGTAATATTCATGCATTGTGTCATGTAATAAATTCTCATTTCAAAATGTGTCTGAAACTGCATTGTGTAATAATTTCATTAATATGTAGTGATAATTAAATCCTTGAACACATTTTCTAGTAGTTTTATTATTTAAAACTACTACTAAATCCATTGTTTTGTTTTGCATTGGTCAGTACAAATAAAAGAGGTAACTATAAAAAAAAAAATTACAATATAATTATGTGGCACACAAACCAGTGTTTGTCCGATCAGCATATTAAGAGTCCACTAATAGCTATAGATCATGAGCTTTTAATTATTTGAAACTTCTGGTTATTTAATTGCATATTCAGACTCATAGTCACTTTCTTTGACATTAGCGTGTAACACTAATGTCAAACACATAAACAGCTTTTTTCAATGCATTGGCTTTTCGGAAAAAATGAGTAGAAATAAATTTTTTAGACTTAAATATTAAGATATTTGTATCTCTAGTTTCTCTTCAGGTGTTTTCTTGGACAAGATAACTTGTCAGGCCTAATTCTTTTCAACATGAAAGATGTATATGTGTGCGAACATAATAAACAACATACATTTTTAAAAGTATTTACAGAAAAGAAGCAAAAATCTGGAGCACACAAATATATCTTGATTTACAAACTGCTCTGTTTTCTCAAACTCACAAGAGGTTGTGGCAAATGGCCATTCACTGGGAGCCAGGTTCAGGTCCTGACTGAGGTTTTCTGCTGCTAAAGAGATACTTCTTTTCTGTTGTCATTATTAAATTTCAGAGACTGAGAAAGGTAGAGCTGTCTGTCATGGTTTAAAATGTCGGACCTAAATCAGAGCATTTGAAATCACTAAAGTTTATCATCATTTATTGTTTTCAACATTAGAAAATTGCACTATGTAGATGTAGAAAAAATATATTGTCATAATCCAGCCTATATATGTACCTTGAGTAGAATTGAAAGAAATCCTCTGGGATTGATCTACTGGTCCACACACCCATATTTATTTTTCACTTTGTTCATGTGAAATTTTGACGTTTGTAGTTATCTGCTTTGAAATCTGTTTGTCATGAACATAAAGGATTGCCTGGGGTGTAGCTTTACTGTAATCAGTACAATACATGCACTACAGTCAAGTTATTTTGTGATGATGATGATATAACACTTGTGGTCATATCAAAAAGGGGTGTGTAAACCACCGCTTTTTTCCAGACACACCCAAAGTGACGTTGAAGAGCAGCAAGCTTTGACAAAAGCATCGTGACAAAGAGGATCCAAGTTAATATAAAATGGATTTATATTCATGAGCGTACAATGCAGGTTTGCTTCCAGCGACATAAAAACCTTCGTGCCTTTCATCCATAATCTCAGTAATTTAGTCGAGTTCATAGCAATTTCATACACATTTTATTTAGGCATATTTTATTGGTTTATGCCTGTGACTGAGTGGCATAACAACAGACATCTTAAAATCAAAGGTCATGTTGAATATAGTTCCACCCTGTTTTCCTTGGTAACCAAATCATACATAATGTAAGTGGGTTAGAATATAATTCAGAGGGAATATATTGAGACTTTGATTTACACATTGATTTGGGATCAAAAATATGTTATTATATTTCTGTTCTACACCACTGCAGCCGTTTCTGCTTTAATGGAGCATTTGTTTAAGATCATGGGGTAAAATTTATAAATGAAATAATCTTGTAGAAAAATCCATCAATACAGTAATAATATTTTTACTCTTACTGATTTTTTTATTTCCATACTTTGGTTTGAAAAAAACAGCCCTTAATGTGCTGTTTTTCAACTGGAAGTATATAACTTTTTCTTTCTTTCTCTTCCTTTCTTTTGCTTTTTCTTCCTGTTTTCTTTTTTACCATAACAGTCAAAAAGTGTGATGAACTTCACATTTATACCTTTCCTTTTATTGTGTTCCATCTCTTTGACCAGTGACACTGTCTACAATCTGTGGGAGATACAGGTGCCTGAAAAGTGGCAAGACGGAAGCAAAAATACAACAGAAGACATTGTTTGAAAAACATTTTTGGAACATACAATAAATAGATAATGAAAATAAATGACAAATATCCCTCAGCAGTCCTAATTTTGAGCTGTAGAATTGCTGAATAATTCCATCCCGTCATAAAGTGATGGCAGGACGGAAAGTTAAATTCAGATGTCTAGACGTTTATTTAGATTGGTTTTAAACATGTGTACTGTTCTGTTCTAAATGTTTGAGATGATTATTTGAAATAGGTTTATTAGCAGTAGTATAATTATTAGAAGTAAAACTCCATGATCTCTCAACTTCTTATTTTTATGGCCACTCTCCTCTCCATCACCCTCCATGACAGGCAAGCTGCTAATTTGAATAGGGTGACCTGCACCATTTATTGACTTCGTAAAGATTAGTTGACGCAACATGCCCAACAGTTGCATGCAAAATCTTTTTTCCATAAGCAATATAGCACTCTGTACTTAGTATCTTTTAGGATCAATTGCTCAGCACCACCCTGGAAGGAGTGGCTACTGATTAAAACTACCACATCAGGGATGAAAGACTCACACTCGTCCATGCAGTTCACACTGCCTCCAGTCATTTTATGTGATTTTGTCCATCAGATTTCTTTTTGCAATGGCTAAAATATTAACTGTGACTTTCATCCTTTGGATTGCTGTTACCTCTTTTGGTAAGTGTTTATGTTTTTATATATCTTGTGTAGATGTTACTGTGAAGGAACACATTTCTATGCTTTGAATATTTTATCTGTATGATGTGAAAATAGTGTCTGCTCTTCCATTAAAGCAGAAGAAGCTGCTGTGTGTTAAGACAGTTTAGGAGACAGACCTAATTTTCTTTTTTAAATCTTGTAACTGAAATTAGCCCTGATAACATCAAGTAGAAAACCATAAAACATCAGTTTACTTTGACATAAAAAATGAAAATTGCGTCCAAAAAGTATTCACATTTCATTCTTTCCACATTTTTCTAAGTAAGTCTTATTACAAATTGTGTTCAATTAATCATAGCTTTATTAAAGACACAACTAGGTCCAGATGAGAAAAAAACAGAAATAGTAATAATAATAACAAAAATAAATTCACATAAAAAAAAATAGTAACCACAAATACAGTCACTGACTAGAAAGGCTAAACGGACAGTCTGTTCAATTTTTTTTCTCAAAATTTTAAACATACATTATGTCAAAGTGAAAGTTTTTGACTGCTTTGCCTATTTATTAAAAATAAAAATCAATAAAATTACATTTATATGACTTGTCTAATACTTTACCGATCCACAGTTTGGCTTATTGTTTTCTGCAGTACTTGTCAAGCTTCATCAGGTTGGATCGGAGACATTTGTGTTAAACCATTTTCAGAGATGTTCAAATCCTGAAAAAGAGACACAATCTCAGGGACCAGATTCCAGTCTGGTCTGCATTCATCAGACCAGACTCCCAGTTCCTGTTGCTGTAAAACATCCCCATGCTTCACTATCGGGATGTTGGAGTTTCTTGCAAAAATGACACCAGGCAATCACAC
>VMRN01001130.1:0-10679 GCA_010277015.1 Poeciliopsis turrubarensis | reverse complement strand
GGGACAAAGGAAGCCCAGTTATTACAGATTCTGTAACTAGCAGCAAGTAGATTTTATTGATTTTATTAAATCAGAGCAATTTAATAAAATGTAAATTGAGCAAAATGTTTAGGTAATACTGCAAACCTCAATAAAATATCAGCTGAATAATAGTTACTAAAATGCAAAATGCCTAAAGTGTTAGGTAATAGATTCAATAAACCAAAAGTTAATAAGATCAACTTTAATATGAATAAATGTGAGACAATACTTAAAAATAGAAAATGCAAACAAAGAAATGTGAAGATCCCAGGCTTCAGTGGCGTTTCAGCTGTAAATTGGTACATCGATCACAGAAGGCGCCTGCAGTCTCACATCTCGGCAAACCCAGAAAAGATCAGACTTTATTCACTAAACTCTGGAAAGTTGAAGCTCCACGGTCGTTTTACGTTTCCGGGAAACCATTTGATAAGCAGGAGGTTTAACATCACTCCAGCCCCCTCTCTGTGGTTGAAGTAATAAATCACACAGCCAAGGGCCTCAGACCAGGAACACAGCAGCAACCAGGTGATCAGGAGAGCAAAGAAGGTTGCCGCGGAGACGAGCACAGAGATGATGATGTCCCTGTACTTCCCGAACATGTTTGCAAACCCCTGCTGCAGGGCGTTTGACTCCCCGGACTGCTCCTGCATGGTTTTACTCAGGGCCTCGTTCCATTAGGCGCTGTGTGATTTAGCACAAATACACAACAGAGATCTCCAAAAATAGTACAACCCCCCTTTTTCTGCTGATAACATGTCCAGTTATCCTGTTTTGAAGAGCCATCAACGAGGTGGGGGCTCACTATTCTGATAAACCTTCAATTGCATCTCTAGTTAAATTAGTTAACCTCAGCACATTATAATGAATATAATTGATTCTTATCCAGAGGAAAATACTCTCCAAACCTGCAGCAACCTGGTCCACTAATTTGTATTGGTCTGGACCTCCCCGGGGAAACCGATGCTGTCAATATAAGTGGGTGAATTTGTGGTCAAATCAAATGCGCTTTACTGGTGAGGAGATGCTGTCAATCAGGGGTTGTTGTTCTCATAATGACCTGGGCTCTAAGTCTGACCACAGCACAAACGCCTTTCATGCATGTCTCTATTCTCACAAATAGTTTCTGTCCCTGCACAGATAAAATATCCCGTCTCCAGTCCATGTACTTATTAAATGTCCTGGGACGGTGATGTTACACCAGCTTTCATCGATCCGGCCCACACTGCGATTACCTGCTGTAAAACTGAAACAGACATAACGGTCTTTAACTGGAACAGCGGGCACCATTCGGGTTTCATTATTAATTATAGGAAATAAAGCTGTTAAGGTTTCACATCCGGAGGCCTGTTTAAATTTAGTCATATTGAGTTTGCAGTTAAAACCCCAAACGTCAGATCGAACCAAAGGAGCGGGTTCAGTACACATTCTGGGTCGTCCAGCTGCACAGGTGGAGCTGAGATGATTTTATTTATTTTTTATAATTATTATGAACCTTCTCAAAACACTTTTTTTGTTGAGTTGACATGTGTTGTTTTTGGTTCCTGGTGTTGTTCTGGGAAGACGGTTATTGATGTGGCACAGAGTGGGGTTCTGTGAGGCAGAAGCTGCAGCAGCTGCTGCAGAAGCCGCTAATTACCCCCCACTGTTACTGATGTTTATGATGTTCATAATTGTTCTTACACTTTTGTGCTGCATAAATTATAATGTTAATTGTCTTTATGTGTCTTAAAAAAAACTTTATGTTCGGTTAGAATTAAACTGTTGCCCTTTAAAGTTGTTTGAATTTTTCCCTCCCAAATGTTTGCAGAGCTGCTGGGATCTACCTGGTTGTTTGCCACATTGATGGTTGATCGTGTCCCACGTTGTGTTACAGGAATAAACTGATGCAGATCCTGAGTCCTGTGTGATCCATTTCGCTACTGCTGCACAGACCACACAATTAGACATTCGGTATTGTTGCACTGTTGCAGTTAACCAGTCTAACCACCAAGTGGTTCCTGTATAACCTGTTGCTAACATGATCACATCAGCAGGAGTCAATGTAGAGGAGTCAAAAGTTAGCACACCCCCAATCTTTCTATCTAAAATCCAGTCTCAATTTCAGGTTTGTTGTTTGGTTTGTGTCAGGAGGTTAATTTGAGTCACTTTTAGAGGATCTTCCCCGCTTGCCTGAACTCCGAGCACAATGTGCATCCTGCTAGGGTTGCCATCATGCAGTGATGAAAGGAGTGGATTCTCTGTTGGTGGTCTGGGTCCTGGAAAGCTTTGACCGGTGCTGAGCTCAAATGGTGTCAGTCCTGTCCTGGAGCTGATCGAACACCTGATAGACATCAGAGCCAGAGGTAATGCATCAACCTAATTCAATTTTGTTTGTGCACAAACCTTAGCCAATTTAGTTTTCAGGTTCTGGTTCATTCTTTCCGTTTTGCCTTGAGATTGTGGGCGGCATACTGTTCCAAACCTGTGTTTGTCCGACCTGATTTTCTCTGGGAAACCGAGCCTGGGGATGTAATGGTTCATTAGACATTTTATCACTGTGAAAGCAACAACTCAAGCCAGCAAATATCTTTCGCCTTGCATTGTGTTCACCATGTCTGTGAAATCCAACACAATCTCTTTCCCTGGACATGTAAGTGGAGGAAACTGTCCCTGCTGGGGATTTAAAGTTTTCTTAGAGTTGAACTGTCCACACATTTTCACAAAATGTTTCACCATGTCCAGCATGTAGGGGTGCCACCATTATTTAAGGTTGTGCATCATCTGTTTAGTCCCCACATGTCCAACTCCATGAGCTTCCTGAACCAGCTCCTGTTTTTTCCCAGTGGGCAGAATTAACCTGCCATCTCGGCCCCTTCAGCATCTATTTGTTTCATTGGAGCCCCTGTGCTTCCACATGTTTTCTCTTCAGGTGACGCCCCCTTTTGGCATCTTTTAACCTCGTCCAGTGTCAGTTTGTCATTGAATTCCTCCTCCGAGGAACACACCCTGGCCACATCTGTGTGTCTGAAACAACTGTCTCACCTCTGGTCCCATCAGAGGAGCTGCTTCCAGGTCTGGTCTTACCTTCTCTGTCTTTGCCACCAGCTCTGCACACTCGTGTGGTTCTCCTTCTGCAAAACAGTCGGCCATATTTATGCCTGCATGTGCGAATGAAATGTTTGGAGCTTGGCTATCCCAGCTGCATGTTGTGTGCAAGGGTGATGCCTTTTTTCAATGTTGTCTATCATTACAGATAAGTACATCAGTACTTTTCTCTCTCCCCCTTTTTTCTGGAACAAAACTCCGTTAACAGCCATTTTTGTTACAGAAACATCAAGGAAAAACAGCAAGGTGTAGTCCGGGAGGGAGAGTTGCAGTCTGCAATGTGTTTTCACTGACCTTAAAACCTGCCTGATGTAGGTGCTGCAAAACCAGGGAGGTGGCTTTAACGCAGGTCTCCACGGTGGGTGCAGCCAGCAGAAGGTCGTCCATTTACTGTATGAGGTTGTTTGAGGAGGGAGAGGACAGTCCTGCAAAATATCCTTCAAAACCTGGTTAAACAGCCCTGGGGACAGGGCAAAGCCCTGTGGCAGCCTGGTGTAACGCCACTGTTGTCCCCTTTTTTCGGAGAATGGGAGTGTTCCAATCAGACTGTGAGGGTTCCAGCACGCCAGCCTCTGTTAGCCCTGTTATTGTTTCTGCGATGCTGCGGGTTTGTGTGGATACTGAGGAATCCAGAGGGGTCTCTCAGAGTCCACCTGCAATGAAATAGGAGAACAGGAAACAAGCCCAACATCCGTAGGCGATCCTGCCCAGAGCGAAGCGGCATAGATGTTATCATTTGTTCTGCTAAAGGGTGTTCAAATGTTTTCCTACCTTAATGTCTGGACACTTGTTCATGATGGAGCTCTACTGTTTCAGACCCTGAAAAACTGATTTTGTATGTGTCATAAGAGGGGGAGAAAAACAAACCTGGCGCTGCGGTGACAGTCCAGTCTGTGGCTGCCAGTTTAACCAGCCGCCCAGTTCCTTAGCTTGATGCTCAGGGTGCAAAGAGAGAGAGATCTGAGGCACAGCCTCTTCAGACATTTGATACCACTGTGATTGTTGTTCTGTAAGATAGACAACAGGAGCCACAAAAATATCTGAAATTTTTACCTCCCAGGTTGTTTCCCCCACAGAGGAAAGGAAAGCTTCCTGGTACCACTTGGAGTCGTCCCTGTCGTAGAAAAGGGTGACATGAGGGGGGGTCAGGCGGCGAAACATAGGGATGTAGAGCCAGGATTCAGGGCTTCCAGGTCATGAACGTTGACATCAGGCTGCTGGAGGGTAAGTTCGTTAGGAGGCCCCAGTAGATGTCAGCATATTCAGACAGTGGTTGCATGAGAAACTGTCCATCAGTGTGGAAATTTCCACCAGAAAGGGAGGAGCCATCAGGAAAAGCAACAGTTAGTCCATCAGCAGAACACATGACTGTGGCTCCCATCTTTATCAGCAAGTCTCTCCCTAGCAGATTGATAGGCGTTGCAGGAGAGCAAACAAAAGAATGTTTCATTTGCTGCTTGCGCAACCTGAAGGTCAGAGGCGTAGTGAATGGCAGAGTCTGTTCAGTCCCTGAGATCCTGTTAAAGATACAGTTTGTGATGTCAGGCAAGAAGGAGGGTCAGAGTTCAGTGTGAATGTGAGGCTCCGTGTCAACAGGAAGTCTGTGTGTCTCCCCATGCTGACAGCATGGGGTCTGCAGTGCCCACGCTGTCCCTGGGGTCATCAGGGCCGTGTCAGTAGGTACCCTGTGTGGGCTCCATGTCCCACTGAGAGTACTGGCCGGGTCCATTTGGTGAGGGAATGACACCTGGATTGTGAGATGTCATACCTGGTTGACCTTGTGCATGAAAGGATGGAGAGAGAGGAGCAGGTGCTCCCACATATTGGTTAGTGTTTTGCATGTTATTTGGAGCCCCTCCCTGACCTTGTGATGGGGGTCCTGTTGCTGCAGCTGCACCCATGACATGTTGTCTTTTATCTTTCTTTTTACTCAGTTTTTGTTTTGCTTCCTGCAGTTGGAGTTTCAGCAATTGATTCTCTAAATCCTTAGTGTCAGACTGTTTTTTCTTTAACTTGTTCTGTGCCTTCAATAGGTGATGAAGAAGGTGTTTCTCCCATCTCACATGTTCACACCCTGCAAGATCTGGATTGTTTTTTATGGATTCTGCGACCTGTTCAGGGACTCCTTTCACATTTCAGTTAAGTTTGTGTGTGGGCCTTTAGGATTAACTGTGGTTTGTGTGAGCCAGGTTTCTGCAGATTTATTTATATACTCTTTGGGATCTATGTTACAATCCCATTCAAATTTAGTGATTGATTGTTGCTATGGAAACTGCTGTTTAATTGCTTGAGCCAAAGGTGTAATGACCAGGTGTACTGCAGTTGAATTATTTACATTCTGTGTCCCTGCTGCGTTTTCCACCTCTCTCATGACGTGACATGCATCTGCTCATTATTGCTCTAAAATCACCCACAGCCAGAGTCATGCCTGATGTTAGCAGATCTAACATCAGGCCAGCCAAAGGCTCCCTCCTGTTGTAATACTGGGGAGTTTATCTACGATGGCATCGCTGTCACCTAAGGGAAAAGGAACATATTTCTGACCACCAGCGCTGTTTCTCAAAAGAGGATAAGCTCCTGTGCTCTGCTCTCCCCCTGTGTCTACTCTTGCATCTTCAAGGCCCAGACCACCCTGGAGAATGAGATATGTGGTTCACCTGTCTCATTTCATGGTTTTCATTCGATCTGGCTGCGTCTTCTCTATATGCCCCCTTTTTTCTGTGTTCACTTCTGTCACTAAGATCCTCCTCTGACCCCCATGTTCCACTTGTATCCAGTGTAACTTTAATGTTTCTGGCTGGTTTTGACAGTAGTTTGTCCTTTTGCATCTGTTCGGCCTTATCACACAAGTCCTGTAACCTCTGAGCAGACTTAGAAAAGGTGTCGTTTAACTGTGACCAAACCAGAGGGTCCTGTGCGGACGCTCGAGGTTTGTTAGGGGTTTGATCTAATACTGTCCACAGTGGAGTTGTATTCACACTGGGTATGTCTGATGAGCCCTGCGTGGGGGCTGTCTCCGCCTCGACTGACAAAGTTCCCTCCGTAATATTAATTATGGGGTATTTGCCTCCTGGGGGGCGAGTTACGTCTCCCGTGTATGGGGGTGAAAGTGAAGTCTGTGTATTTAGTCTGTGTTCAGAGCCGGTGGCAGCTTCCTGTTTTTTGTGTTCAAATGCATGAGAGATTCCCTGCCATGAAACTAATATTTTTTCTCTCTGCCTGACCTCTGTCTCTGCTTTCTCTCTGTCTTTTTGCAGCCTAGTCTAGTGAGAATTCCTGCTTCTGCTTCTTGCTGCATGGCTTCGATCAGTTTTCCCTTAGCATCATCTATCCCTATTAGCAAGTATTTTCCCAATGTTTGTCTGTTTAACAAGTTTCCTCCTTTCTCCTGCACCAGACATTCTATCCCTTCTTTCAGTTTTGCTTTTAACCCCTTATTCTGATATTCATTATGCTCCACCAAATAAGTTGTTAATGCGTCTATTTGCTCACCGAGCGCAACCCAAGGCCCAGTGCCCCACATTGAATCGTGTTTCACCTGTTCAAGCTCACCCTCCATAATTTTTTAGAATCAGAAATCACCTCTTTTCTCCTCCTCTTTATTTGTTAAAAAAAAATTCTGCTCGCGCGGCGGCAAGAAAATCAACACAGCAGATAAAATCAAAACCTTAACAAATCACAATTCCTAAATGCCAACCATGGTTTTGTTGAAAATCAGAGGAGTAAATCTACTTATATTTACTTGCTCGTTACTTTTCCTCTGATCTTCCGGGTTCCAGGAACTCTGCGTGTGCAGTGGAGTTTCAGAGATCATATATTTCCAGAGTTTTATCCAAAGAATTCAATGCAATACAGAATGTTACAACAGCATTACATCCAGATTATCAAAAAGTCCAACACATGACAAACATAGAATTACCTGCAGACGATTTGAAAGGAAAACAGAAACAAACAAAAAATGCACTTTTTGGGAATCACTCACTCAGCACAAAGAGATTCGAACTTCTGCTGTAAAACAAACCATTTTATAAGAATGTTTAGTCCCCTCATTTAAATATATGCATTAGAAGGTGTGTCCTCTCCTTGCAGGGCTGTTCCAATGTTAATTTTATTACCTCCTGCTAAAGAGCCCCTAAAGGCAGATATATGGATTGTCAAACTGGGTCTTGTCGTACCAGGCGTCTCCTGCAGACCCTCCTAGACCAGAATTTATGACCTGGGCCTGTTTTTGGTTTTCTGCCTCAGTGCTTCAACTTAGAAAGTGTTTATGTTTCATACAAATTGAAACAAAATCTAATGCTAAAAAAAATAACTTTATGTTTGAAATCTAAAACTGCAGGATTGTCTAATAAACCCAGCCTTTACCTTTGCCGCGTCCGGCAGAAGGGGGGGACGGCCAGTTCCCACTGCTTCCAGCCAATCAACCTTTACTTTCTCTCTTTTTTTTTCTTTTTTTTTTATACTTCTATGAATAATGAAACACTTTGACAAACCAGCGGAAAGCAGAAGTGATAATAATGACAACTTAGACAACTCAGTGAAAGGCAATATGAACAACGGCTGATAACTAGAATTTAGACAACCCAGGGAAACAGTACAATGGTGTGTATTAAGGAAAAAGCTTCCTCATCTTTTGTGGGCCCAACACCAGAGTACTGTATCCGGCAGGCTGCGCCCAAACGGCCAGTCCAATCTCTGCTCGTGTCTCAACACGCAACCATCCTCTGCTACCAATTGTTGGGAAAAACATGTATTCTGAACCGATAGACCAAAAACGTGCAAGCACACGAGCAGCAAATCAGCCAACACAAAGCAATCAGACTTTACTTTTTTATTCTTTTTTAGTACTAAAAAAGAGACGCTTACCATCACAGACTAGAAGTGGTAAAACCAAAAAGGCCCCGAGTCTAAACAGAATATCATTAAAAACGGGAAGATTCGTTGACTATAATCTAAGAACACGCCCAGTGGTCATCCGATGTCCTGCATCGCCTAAATCTCTATTTCCTTGGAGATGGGAGTGAGGAGATGATTCAGTTTCTGTGTCTGTTATAAATACAAAGGCCTTTGTGTGAAAGTATGAGAGTGTAATGTGTGTAGAAGCATATGTGTGTATTTGACCTTGGTAAGCGCCTCAACACCAGCTAACCAGAATCTGCATTAATCAGCTAGCTAACCAGAACCAGCATAAATCAGCTAGCTCAACAGAATCTTCATTCGTCAGCAAGCTAACAAGAACCACCGTTAATGAGCTAGCTTAACTGAACCAGCATTAATCAGCAAGCTAACCAGAACCTGCACTAATCAGCTCCCTAAACAGAAGACTCTGTTTAGCTAGCATTACTAAGCTACCTAAACAGAACCTGCATTAATCAGCTAGCTTACCGGAACCGGCATTAATCAGCTAGATAACCAGAACCAGCATTAATCAGTCAGCTAAAAAGATCCTGCATTAATCAGCTAGTGTTGTGAAAAACATATATTCTGAACCGATAGACCAAAAACGTGCAAGCACACAAGCAGCAAATCAGCCAACACAAAGCAATCAGACTTTACTTTTTTTTATTCTTTTTTTAGCGCTAAAAAAGAGACGCTTACCATCACAGACAAGAAGTGAAAACCAGAGGCCCCGAGTCTAAACAGAATAACATCAAAACGGGAAGATGTGTTGCTTATGATCTCAAAACACGCCCAGTGGTCATCCGATGTCCTGCGTCACTTAAATTTCTATTTCTTGTGAGATGGGAGGGAGAAGATGATTCAGTTTCTGTATCTGTTACAAATACAAAGGCCTTTGTGTGAAACTATGAGAGTGTAATGTGTGTAGAAGCATATGTGTGTATTTGCCCTTGGTAAGCGCCTCAACAAGGTTCTGTTTAGCTAGCTGATTAATGTAGTTTCTGGTTTGCTAGCTGATTAATGCAGATTTTGGTTTGCTAGCTGATTAATGCAGGTTCTGGTTAGCTAGCTGATTAATGCAGGTTCTGGTTAGCTAGCTGATTAATGCAGGTTCTGGTTAGTTTGCTTAGTAATGCATGTTCTGTTTAGCTGGCTGATTAATGCAGATTCAGGTTTGCTAGCTGATTAATGCAGGTTCGGTTTAGCTAGTTGAGTAATGGAGGTTCTGGGTGGCTAGCTGATTAATGCACGTTCTGTTTAGCTAGCTTAGTAATGCTGATTCTGGTTAGCTAGCTGATTAATGCTGGTTCTAATTTGCTAGCTGATTAATGCAGGTCCTGGTTAGCTTGTTTAGTAATGCATGTTTTGTTTAGCTGGCTGATTAATGTAGTTTCTGGTAAGCTAGCTGAGTAATGCAGGTTTTGGTTTGCTAGCTGATTAATGGAGGTTCTGTTTAGCTAGCTAATTAATGCTGGTTCTGATTGGCTTTTGGATTTTTCTCCAAAGAGAAAAATGTTCTGCAGATTCTGAGTTTCAGGTCGAAGTTCTGAATGAAACAGAAAATATTAAGATTTTCCCACTTTATGCTTCAAAGCATTGACCTCTGACCTTCATGGGATGGGAAGGTTTTACTTTAACTAGGACTATCTGAAAGGCAGAGTTGATGAAAAAATATTTTTAATGCAAATATTTAAATTTGAACAGGAAAAGAACAGAATGAGCAGCAAATGAACCAAATGCAGAAGAAAAATGTTTTTATTTAAAACACATGAAGAAAAACTGCAGCAAATTTACAAAATAAAGATTTAATATTCAAATCTGATCCTGGAATAATCCTGGAATAATCCTGGAATAATCCTGGAATAATCCCAGCTTCCATCTTTAAAGGACTGGAAGAAGAAAAAGTTTCCAAGGACTCAATCAGAATCGTTTCACCAAGAAATAGATTGTAGAGACTGAACTATCAGTTCAACAGTGAGAGAGTTTCTCTGACAGGAGGAAAAACTTTAGACTCAAATCAGATCAAAAACACTGAGGAACCAGAACTGAACCAGAACCCAAATCCAGGAATCAGAGGTTCAGTGAATGTGGTGTTGAAGGTGTGGAGGAGGATCAGTGAGTCAGAGGAGACTCTGTAGAAGGACAGAATGCCAGCAGGACAGTCCACATACACTGCTACTCTGTTAGAGTCAGAGGAGGAGGAGAGACGAGCTTCTATGTTATTGTGACAAACAGAGTAACCATCATCATCAGAGCATCTCAGACTCCAGGAATGATCATTACATCCAAACCAACAGTCTCTACTCTTTCCTTTCCTCTTGATTCTTCTGTAACTCACTGATATATTAACTTCTCCTCTCCATTCAACCTCCCAGTAACAGCGACCAGTCAGACCAGTTCTACACAGCAGCTGATTCCAGTAATCAAATCTGTCTGGATGATCAGGATATGACTGAAGCTCCTCCATCACACATGTCACCTTCCTGTTGTCTTCAGACAGTTTGAGTTCTCTGCTCACTGTGTTTGTGTCGATGGTGAGTTGACAGGAATCTGATGGAGAACAAACACAATCCAGCTGCAGTTATTGATCATTTATTGACTCTTTGACTCCTGAATGAGTGATGTGACAGTTTGAAGATGGTTGAATGTGAGCTGCTTTGTTGTCATGAATCAGA
>VMRN01001129.1:0-10693 GCA_010277015.1 Poeciliopsis turrubarensis | reverse complement strand
AGGAAACAGGTGCTGCTTGATGTCAAAGGTCAGTAGAGTAAATATAGATCATATTTCATAGATAATATATTTAATAATGGAGTTGGTTTTCATTCTGAGATATTAATATTAAGGTTAGAATGAGAAAATATGTTGCAGAAAATAATGAAGAAACAGAAAATTATGTAATAAACAGTATAAATACTAATTGTTATAGAAGCTATGAAACAAAATGTATTTCCTGGGTTTCATGTAGAATTATTACATTTTTAGAAATACAAGCATCCATTCTTTAATCCATCTATTATTCATACTCATCCATTCAGTCATAGAGGTGTTGGTTCCTACACCATTGACTGAGACTGGTGTTCAGTCCAGACTGGTCACCAGTTCATCACAGGGCAGGTGGACCAGCATAATCCGTAATCAGCAATTTAAAGTAAATATTAAATTACTCAATGTTAATGTTTCAGTTTAGTTTTTCAATTGCAGGATGAAACTAATAAATGTAATTGTGTTTATGCTTTTATTACAGAATCAACTGATTGTAAAAACAGTCATAAACTTCTCTTTTATTATATTCTAACTTTCTCTTCTTCTCCATCCAGCTGGACCCGACTCTCTCATCATAGCCATAGACTTTGGTTCAGGATTCAGTGGCTACGCCTTCAATGTTAAACCCAGACAGGAAGGAGGTGAAACCCAGATAAAGAGATGGAGTAACGGACTTGGACTAGACACCCCAAAGACTCTAACCTGCATCCTGTTTGATGAACATGAAGAATTTATGAAGTTTGGTGATGAAGCTAAAACAGCTTTTAATAATATGAGAGAAGAAGAAGCTGAGAAACATTATTTCTTTGAAAACTTCAAGAGGAATGTCCTTAACAAAGTAAGTAAAAGTAAATAACTAAAGACAAACCTTTTAATATTTTCCATGAACACATCAGTTTTCTCATTTTGAAACTGCTAATATTTGAATTATCTGAGATATTTTAAACCTGAACTTTTCTCCCTTCACAGTTTTTCACCTGCTGTAGACACGTCTTCACACTGAGTCTTTATAATTATAATATTATCTCTTTCATTTCCAGTTGTAGTTTAATAGCTTTTTTTCTTTTGTTTTTCCTACTGGTGGCCTTTATTCATCAGTAATCTGACAGGACGGGGGAAGACAGGCAGCAAAGGTGGAGATGACTCAAACTTATTATGTTTGTGTTGATGTCATCTTCAATGTATATCACCTCATGAATAATGAGGTGTGTTTAAATGCATCACCTGATTCAGACGAGGTGAAAATCTGTTCCCTCTGAATTGGGATCATTCACTGCAGCCAGAGATCCGACTGTTTTCATGGCACTTCTGATTGATTTCTTGGTAAAATAACTCAAATAATCATCTTAAGGTTGTAACTTTCACTTTTATTGGCAACTGCTGTAAAAAAAACAACAATAACAAAATTGCAAAATAAATAAATAAAGGAGGTTTTTGTGGAGGTTTTCTTACACAGTTTTGTGTTATTTTTTTAATCGCCAAGAGAATCAGTTTTTTTTTTTTCAACTTTTGTTATTTAAGCCTGACATAAAAGTCAGTCATCTTTTCCAACACATTGTGTGTATTTTAAGTTTTCATTGCAGATGTAATAGGCAGGAAGCTGGCTGATAGCAGGGCACAAAGACTAGACTTCCTGAAAAGATGAGAGTTAAGGCTTTCTGGAAAATCACCTTCTAATGAAAAATATGACAGATTACTGGATGAAAGAAATTTCTAGTTTTTAATTTTGGGTGGCTCTTACGATCACCCATAATAGTCGTTAAGAATTTGGAAACATTTAATCTTTACTTGTCAAAGTTAAGCATAGGAACCAAATATTTCAGCTGTCTGAAATAATCTGTTCTTCCTCCATAACATGGGAACAAATTATTTTTACCAGAAAGTTTTATTCTTCTCTTCATGAACAACAAATGCTGTGAATTTGGAAACATTTTCTATTTATTTGCTAAAATTATGAGCGGGAATCAAATATTACTTACCTTTTATTAAAGTCTTGTAAAGAGAAATATCAGTCATATTTTTCAAAATACAATTTATTATTAGTTGGAGAACATAAATATATATATATAATTTTTCTGCTGATGGGCAGCAGAAAAAATGTGTGTATATGTAGTGGTTTCATCATGTGACAAGGCATCACTTTGGAGCAGGAAGTCTATACATAAATGAAATAAAAATTGAACCATAAAGCCACTGAAACAAATGAGATTAAATAAACACAGAATACATCTCTAATTAATTTTTCAAACCAGTAAAATCTTTTATTTCATATTTAAATCAAACAGAGAAACTTAAATAGAAAAATAACTGCTGTTCAGCTCATTAAAGAAATAAGTTTCTGCTTGGACTAACAGTAGTTCACCATCAGTGTTTGAATCTTATTTAAAGAACGGGGATTTCTTTGTTTCAATTGGAAACTTCTCATCAAAGAGGTCAAAGGTCACATGTGGGGTACACCAAGGTTCAGTCCTAGGACCCCTCTTATTCAATATTTATATTCTCCCACTCGCTCAGGTTATAACAGGAAATAATATTAGCAACCATAACTATGCAGACGACACACAGCTCTACATTACAATGTCAACAGGTGACCTTTGAACCCATCCAATCACTGAATAAATGCTTAGAACAGATAAATGTGTGGATGTGCCAAAACTTTCTCCAACTGAACAAAAGCAAAACTGAAGTCATTATTTTTGGACCTAAAGAGGAACGATCTAGAGTCAATGCACAGCTTCAGTTATTACAACTAAAAACCAGCGATCAGCCCGAAACCTGGGAGTAGTGATGGACTCGGACTTGAACCTCCAGAGCCACATAAAGACAGTAACAAAATCGGCCTTCTATCACCTGAAGAACGTCTCCAGGATTAGAGGGCTAATGTCTCAGCCAGATCTAGAGAAACTCATCCATGCGTTTATCTTTAGTCGCATTGATTACTGTAACAGCGTCTTCACAGGCCTGGCCAACAAATCAATCGAACAGCTGCAGCTGATCCAGAAGCTGCTGCTCGCGTTCTCACTAGAACCAGGAAGATAGAGACATAACACCAGTTTTAAAGTCCCTCCACTGGCTCCCTGTAGCTCAAAGAATAGATTTTAAAATACTGATGTTAGTTTACAAATCACTGAACGGTTTAGCACCACAATACATTAAAGATCTGCTGTTGTTGTATCAACCTGCCAGACTCTCAGGTCTTCTGGTCCTGGTTCTGCTCTGCATCCCCAGAACCAGAACCCAAACAGGAGAAGCATCTTTCAGCATCTATGGACCAAAAATTTGGGACAAACTTCCAGAATATAAACTAACAGACTGAACTTGTTCACAGGACTACCGGTGGGAGGAAATCTGCACAGCCAACAGGAAGTGGATGTTGATTCAACAGATTTTCACAGAAACTCTGAGGTTCCTGAAGGACGATGCTCTGAAAACCATCAGATCTCAACCAGAAGGAGGAAGATTCACAGCTCATGACTTCACCTGGGTGCTGCCTGTTCCTCAACTATTGAAGGATCTTCCTAAACAATTCATAATAAAATCTGCAACTCGGGTAACATTATATTTTTAAAGTCACATCAGCTCTGAAATGTTCAGCAGAATCAGACGTCTGGTTTCTCCTCCAGGCTGGTCTGGTAACAGACGACACTAAAGACAAACTGATGTTTGTTCTGGAGTCAGAAGCAGCTTTGACCTGGTGTTTGAACCTTCAACCTGATGGTTTCATCACACAGAACCACAGCAGAGACTCACAGGATCAACCTGCAGGAGCAGCACAACCTGATACCAGCTGTAACGGTACTGTGTGGATCTATAACGTCTGGCATGCAAACATTTAATATTTAACATCAACAGGTTTTAACCTGTTTTATAGGACAAGTTCAACATATCAGTATATTGTTTTAGATGATTTGTTTTATCTATGAAAACAAACTCTGCAGGCCTCAATGAAGCAGTGTTAGATGTTATTTCTGGATTCTTCTGTGACTTCGTAAAGGAGTTGATCTCTTGGAGTAATTTTGGTTTGTCAGTCTGTGGGAAGGTTAACTTATTTTCAATGTGTTCTCCACTGTAAATAAGTGGATAGTGACTCTTATTGTGTTTACTGAGATCCTAGTGCCTCAAAATGGCTTTGTTAGCTTTTCTAGACCAATGTCAGTGTCTTTATCATATCTTCTTGACTTTATTTAGAATAGACAGTGACATTTTGCTCATTTGAGTATTTTAGCCTACTTTATGTTGTCAGACATGTTATCTTTACCTGAATTTTTGATTCTGAATGTCTTACAGTAATCAGATTTGGGTTTCTAACTGAATGGTTAATTTTGTTTTATGTTTCTGTTTGATCCATTCATTACCTAAACTTTGGGAGTTTAGGTATTGAATGGAAGATAATCATTGCAGCTAATTTTGAAAATTGTTTGATTTTTATTCATACTATTTTCTGTTGGTATCTCTGCCAATTTCATATTTGTCTTATTAGTTTTACTAAACTTAATTTGATTACAATTTATTCATTTCTCTACTTGTGATGTTTGTTGTGAAGCACTATGGTCAGCTGAGGCTGTTGAAAATGTGCTATGCAAATAAGCTTTGACTTGACTTTAATATACCACAACAAAACCTGTTTGAATTCATCAACTTCTAGTGATCTAAGGTGTTACAATTTAAACACAGGATGAGCCATTAATCTTTTAACCATCAATCTGGATTTACGTCCTTCCAGTTTTATTTTCCAGCAGCAGCATCTTCACAGCTGCTGCAGCATCAGCTCCATCTTCTCCTCCAGCTCCTCTAACTTCTACCTGCAGCTCTGCACAGTGACACGTTGTAATCAATTCCTTCCTCCTGCTGATCGTCTGAGTTTCCGGGCAGCTGCTGCTTGGAGGAAAACCTGTCAGCTCTCAGGTTTCTAAGTTTAAGGGAATAAATCAACATTCAGGTTGTTTTGTTTTAGAAAGAAAAAATCTGAAAATGTTAATTGCTTCAAGTTTCCCTTAATGAAACTCAATTTAACCACAGACTGTGAAATTATATTTTAACACCAGTGGATCTGTGAACATAATGATGCAAATAATTCATAATCCTCATATGTACTAATTAATAGCCAGATAAAATAAAATTACCTATAAAAATATTGAAATACATGCAGACGAATTCAATAAATTAGAATATTATTTAAAAGTTTATTTATTTCAGTAAATCAGCCAAAAAGTAAAAAATTACATAGATTAATTCCACAGACTGATGTTTTAAAACTTATTTCTGTAAATTATAATACTTTATTAAAATATTTAAGATTATAATATCAAATCAGACCTATAAAAAACATTTTTAATATATAACTTTTGTTTGATGAAAAATATATTTCATATCTAACTCAGGGTTTTTATTTTCAAAAGGTTCTTTTAATCTGAAAAATGAGTCTTATCAGAACTCATAATCTGACTGAATATGATGATATAATTTAACCTTTTCATGTATGAATTATGAGCCTTTGTGTCAGAATTTTATTTATGCCATTTTCTCTTTTTTATTTTCGTAAGGCATAAAAAAAACGTTTGTCAAATTTTTTATTTATTTATTTATTTTTAGGTGATCAATTGTAATTTTCTCCAAATACAAAGTTATTTGAAAAATGCATCAGTAGTATTGTTCTTTAGGGGTTATCTGATGTCACAATATTTTTTTATCTGTAAGAGTCGTCTACAACAGAAGGAGGGATCGGGTCGGTTGACATGCTTTTTTGTCTGTCGGCCATATTGGATTTAACAAAAATAATTTCTTGCATTTGCAGCTAATGGCCAGTAGTTGATGGTGTATTTTATGACGCATTAGTGTCCATTTCAGAGGTCTGGTGCATTTATAACATAAAAATACACAAGAAGAACAAGAAAATGGCTTTTAGACAGCTGTCCACTGTCGTGACCACTATGCATGAAAGGGTTAAATAAAGTTTCTTCTTCGGCAACTTTTAGCATCATTTTTTAAAATATTTTAAAGTTGATACAGGCTTCGTGTGGATACATACATTTTACACCTCTGGCCCATCAATATCAGTGACATCACTTCCTCTCACAATGAATTCTGACACCTTCAGCATCATTTCTGCTCAGATTTCTGATAAATTTTCTCTTTCTATCTTATTATGTTTTTCTCTTTCAATGATCGATCTGAGGATCTGCTTTGTCTCTGGATCATCACTGATCTGGAAAATTCTTCTCCAGAGATTTCTAGCGTCACCATGGCAACAGAGATGAGGGATAAATGAACTAAAAACCTGAATCTACCTGTAAAACATTGATCATTGATCATAGAGCAGCTCAGTGAGGTTTCTGTGTTTCTACAGATCCAGCAGGAAGTCAGGAGGCTGTAAAGTTTACTGTGGAACCAGAAGAAACCAAAGTTCTGCTGGAGACCCAAAGAGACGGGAAATGGTACCTTGTTGTCGACTGTGGAGGTAAAAGTTACTCACCGTTTTTTAAAGGTTTAGTGAGAGATGAGTGTTAAAATCTCTGTGTTCACAATAGACATATTAAAGTGATGTTGTGCTTCATGGTGGATCAGCTGGTTTCTCTGCTGCCTTGCAGCAAGAAGGTTCTGGGTTTGAATCCCAGTCTGGGGTCTTTCTGCATGGAGTTTCCATGTTCTGCCTGTTCATCCCTGGTTTCTCTCTGGGTACTCCGACTTCCTCTACAGTCCAGAAACATGACTGTTAGGTTAACTGGTCTCTATAAAGGTGTCTGTCCTGTGTGTCTCTGTGTTGTCCTGTGATGGTGACCTGTCCAGGTGAACCCCGTCTCTCGCCCAATGATCACTAGAGAGATAGGCACCAACACCCCGATAACTCTGCAGGGATCAGTGGGTTATATAGTGAATGGATGAAATGATTTCATTTTTGTATTTTTTGTTAAATGTGAGTTAGAATGTTCAATAAGTTGTTCTGAGATTTATAATTTAATCTGATTTATTCTCTTTCTGTTTGTCAACAGATAAAAAAATTAACTTCACTGTTCATGACGTCCTGGAAGGAGGAGCCATGAAGAAACTGCACAACGAGTCTGAGGACGATCTGGGAGGAAAATCTGTGGATCGAAAATTTAAACAGTTCCTGAGAGAAATCTTCTCTACTGAAGTCTGGGATGAATATAAGAAAAATTTCCCCAATGAGGTTCAGAAGATAATATTTGATTTCACTCGTCTCAAACATTTGGATGAAGATGTTCAGATCCGTTGCCCAGGTAACCTGGTCATGTTGGCTCAGAAAAACAAAGAGATTGAAACGTTCTTTGATTCAGTTGAAGGAGCTTCCTGGAGCAATGGATCTATCAGAATCTCCAAAGAGAAACTGAAAACTTTTTATGACAGGAGTCTGCACAAAATCACCAAGAAACTCAGAGAAATGTTAAACAGAAATCTCAACGTTGGGTATATTGTGTTAGTGGGAGGCTTTGCTGAGAGCCAGATTCTCCGTCAGCACATCACTGATCAGTTTGAACCTCAGTATAAAGTCCTGTGTCCTCTGAGACCCCAGGAAGTGATTCTGAAAGGAGCCGTAGAGACGGGCAGAAACCCAAAGCTGGTGGAGTCTCAGAGAAAACGTCCAGCTTGGTTCAAATGTTTGTCATGAAATAACATTTTTTTTTTTGTTCTACATAATTCAGACAATGTGTATAATTTTGATTTGTTTATTTTGGGGGGTGTGTGATTGAATAACTTTTTCCATTGTACATTTTTTGCTGTTTTGTACAAGAAATCAGTTCCACAGACTTCAGTTTGTAATCTGAATTAAAAATTAAAGTTAATTTTGATTTAACCTTGTTCTCCTTCCTCCCTTCAGTTTGCTGTTGTTTTGATTATTTATTTGGAGTCATTTTATTTTTTTTTCTTTTATTTACAAAACTATAGCTTTAGAAAACTGATATTCGCTCTTTGGTTTTTGCTGTAATTGATTACTTAAGCATCTGAAGATAATTGTTGTGGAAAAAAAACACTATTTCCATGCACTGTTCAGGTAAAATCACTCAATCAGGTTTATTCATGCATTGTGCATGAATAAACACAGAGACCTGGTAGGATAATCAATAATCAAGCAAGTCTGGATGCAAAGCTCTACTAGGCAGAGACAAAACATGAGTTTTATGCAAGGATTAGAAATTAAAAACAAGGGGTGAGACGGTCTGGTTCTGATGCAGCTGTGGAAAACAAACTTTCAGCCTTGTACATGTATCCCAAATTCACAAACATTTCATATAACATGACTAGCAGATGTGACCTTATTGTAATCTTTTCCACCACAGGCTTCAGATGGTTTATTGTTCATGTATTTTTTTTATACAGTTGCTTATTTATTAAAATCTCCAAGTGATATTTTTGATTGTCTACCTTTCTTATGTGTTTAATGAGTATGTAATCTTTGATAATTAAACATTATTTCGGAAAAATGCAAATGAAAATACATTAACCACGAATGAAAATGTTGATTTATTTTTTTATTTTTATTTCACTCATTTCCTGCAGGCAGCAGCTGCAATAATACATTTAATCACTAGATGGCGCACTTAAACCAGAAAAGATGGAGATGGTTTGGTTTACGTTTCGCCACATTTAATGACGTCAGAGCCGCTAGAAGTTGATACATCATGTCAAGCAGCAGCAGCTTCATCACCTGATGGTTTCCACCTGATCTCAGACTCTGAAGCTGCTCTCTGGGAATCAAACGTGTCGTTTCTGTGTGAATCTGTGAGGCTGAATGTGGGAACCAGAAGCTGAGTCTCTCAGCTGTGAAGGATGTTTGTGAAACGGTCGACTGACAGGAAGGAATCTGCTCTGATGAAAACCTGCAGCATGATGGGAAGTTTTCAGGACAGAACAGCTTCAGATGAACCTGAGGATGAACTCTCAGTGCAGCTGATGAAGATTTTGATCTTTAAATAGAGTTGATCATTATTAACTGTTTAATTAGCTCAAGAGAAAAGAGCTTGAAAAGATTAAAGTTCCTTATGATAAAACTCCAAAGAAAATTAGAGCTGCAACTAACGATAATTTTAGAAATCAATTATCCTGATGATATTTAAAAATTTGGAACATTCTGGAAATTTCTAATTTAACCACTTAAGCCTTTGTCATTCAATATTAGAAATACATTAGTAGATGCAAATAAATAATTCAGTTCTCTTTTAACAAAAAAAAACAAACATTTCAGTGTTTAAAATGCAATAGCAGCTCTCCTTTAGTGAATGCTTGATTATTTATTGCATAGGAAGCATCTGCAGCTTTAACAATATTTATAACATGAAGCTTTTTGTTTGAATGGACATCAACACAGTTTAGGGCTGATCTGTTCACTACTTTAATTATCAGGCAGCAAATTATGTTTCATAGGTGATTTGTTGATTTGATATGATATTTAATCCAGTGGAAGCTAAAACTGTCACTATTTTCTGGGTTATTTTAAATGTAAAACTCATGCATTTTTGTCAATTTTACCCTAATTACTGCTCACAATGTGATGTTCTTTTAGAAAATGTTTATTTTTTTTGTCTGTTCGCTTCAGGTAATGATTCTTCATTTTCTAAATTTGTTGATTATTTAAATAATTGATTAATCTCAATTAATTGTGATTAATCTCTCTGAAGAAAATCCATCTCTGTTATTCCATGTCATTTTTCTGTTCTTCATTCATAATTTCTGATCCTCTTGAAGTTCTTCAGTTTCTCTTCACAACAAATTATAATTATTATGATTTTAAAATCCCAGCATTCCTTGCAGGTTGATGCTTTTTCCTCCACATTTATCCTTTAGCAGTGACAAGGAGAGAAACGTCCTTCATTGTTTTGAACATGCTCACATTTTCTGTATCAAGATTGAGGAGGTTTATTATTAATGACAGGAATATTTTCTGCTTATTGAGTTTCTCGTTCTTCACATGTCTATTAAGTTCAGTCCAGACATTCAATTTGTGTAACATGAATATAAAATGGATGGATACATTTCTGCACAGTTTATTAATGGATCCTTAATGTCACAACATCTGATTGTCAAAGAATTTTGTGTAATGTTTGGTTTGAGAGCGACCTCTGGTGGCAACAAGCAGGGACTGCAGTTTCCTTCGCATCTTCTCTTCATGTTACTTTTCACTACTGAGAGCACAATGTAACAGAAAACTCATCCACAGCAACCAACTTTTCCTTCCTTCATTTATTTTATGACTCAAATCTGTTTAGTTTTTTTTCATTAAAAACATCAAACATGATGCACACATTTAACAGTTTGATGTAGGAGCTGTTTGTTGGGAAACTTAGATCAAATTATTGAAGTCATAACCTATTTAGCCTCTTTACAGTAAAAATAAACACATTTGCATCCATCCTGTGTTGTGCAGTCAGTGACTGCAATGAGGGATTTATTCAGTTATTGTGTTGATTCATAATGTCCAGAGCATAAATTGATTAACTTTCATTAATCATTGATCTAGAATATAGGAACCATATCAGTTTACCACAATTCAAACATTTTTTGGTTTGATAATTTCATGAATTATTTCAAGTTGTGTTTCTTCTGCTGTGAATTTGCTCTTAGTGTAAAGAATGATATTCTAAGTTTGTGTTAATTTACATGTTTTGATTTTCCTGTCACTTTGCTTCTGTTCCTAAGTTTGTCA